>JAPYXD010000488.1:600000-788629 GCA_030998225.1 Diplolepis rosae
TGAAATGTGTTGCATCTTAATGTCTGGGATCAGAATCTTTTATAATTTCCTTAAATCGATATTGCGAAAAAATTGTATTAGAATATTCTTAAAAACGACATCATCAGGATACATATTCAGATTTAAAATTGTTTCTAGAATGGTCGTTAGAGACGACAGAAATAACTGAAATGTGTTGCATCTTAACGTCTGTGGATAAAATCTTTTATAATTTCCTTAAATCGATATTGCAAAAAAAATGTAATGGAATATTCTTTAAGAAGACTTTATGAGGATACATATTCAGACCTAAAATTATTTTTTCAATGGTCTTCAGAGACGGCAGATATTACTGAAATGTCTTGCATCTTAACGTCTGGGAATAAAATCTTTTATAATTTCCTTAAATCGATATTGGAAAAAAAATGTAATGGAATATTCTTAAAAACGACATCATCAGGATACATTTTCAGACCTAAAATTATTTTTTCAATGGTCTTCAGAGACGGCAGGTATTACTGAAATGTCTTGCATCCTAACGTCTGTGGATAAAATCTTTTATAATTTCCTTAAATCGATATTGCAAAAAAAATGTAATGGAATATTCTTGAAGAAGACTTTATGAGGATACATATTCAGACTTAAAATTGTTTTTTGAATGGTCTTTAGAGACGGCAGAAATTATTGAAATGTGTTGCATCTTAACGTCTGGGAATAAAATGTTTTATAATTTCCTTAAATCGATATTGCAAAAAAATGTAATGGAATATTCTTAAAAACGACATCATCAGGATACATAATCAGATTTAAAATTGTTTCTTGAATCGTCTTCAGAGACGGCAGATATTACTGAAATGTCTTGCATCTTAACGTCTGTGGATAAAAACTTTTATAATTTCCTTAAATCGATATTGCAAAAAAAATGTAATGGAATATTCTTGAAGAAGACTTTATGAGGATACATATTCAGACTTAAAATTGTTTTTTGAATGGTCTTTAGAGACGGCAGTAAATATTGAAGTGTGTTGCATCTGAATGTCTGGGATCAAAATCTTTTATAACTTCCTTAAATCGATATTGCAAAAAAAACGTAATGGAATATTCTTTAAGAAGACTTTATGATGACACATATTCAGACTTAAAATTGTTTTTTGAATGGTCTTTATAGACGGCAGAAATTATTTAAATGTTTTGCATCTTAATGTCTGGGATCAAAATCTTTTATAATTTCCTTAAATCGATATTGCAAAAAAAATGTAATGGAATATTCTTAAAGAAGACTTTATGAGGATACATATTCAGACCTAAAATTATTTTTTCAATGGTCTTCAGAGACGGCAGATATTACTGAAATGTCTTGCATCTTAACGTCTGTGGATAAAATCTTTTATAATTTCCTTAAATCGATATGGCAAAAAAAATGTATTGGAATATTCTTAAAGATGACATCATCAGTATACATATTCAGAATTAGAAATTTTTTTTTGAATGGTCTTTAGAGACGGCAGAAATAATTGAAATGTGTTGCATCTTAATGTCTGGGATCAAAATCTTTTATAATTTTCTTAAATCGATATTGAAAAAAAAATGTAATGGAATATTCTGAAACAAGACTTTATGAGGATACATATTCAGACTCAAAATTGTTTTTTGAATGGTCTTTAGAGACCGCAGAAATTATTTAAATGTCTTGCATCTTAACGTCTGTGGATAAAATCTTTTATAATTTCCTTAAATCGATATTGGAAAAAAAATGTAATGGAATATTCTGAAAGAAGAACTTATGAGGATACATATTCAGGCTTAAAATTGTTTTTTGAATGGCCTTTAGGGACGGCAGTAATTATTTAAATGTCTTGCATCTTAAAGTCTGTGAATAAATTGTTTTATAATTTCCTTAAGTCGATATTGCAAAAAATTGTAATGGAATATTCTTAAAAACGACATCAACAGGATACATATTCAGAATTAAAATTGTTTTTTGAATGGTCTTTAGAGACGGCAGAAATAATTGAAATGTGTTGCATCTTAATGTCTGGGATCAAAATCATTTATGATTTCCTTAAATCGATATTGCGAAAAAATTGTATTAGAATATTCTTAAAGACGACATCATCAGGATACATGTTCAGAATTAGAAATTTTTTTTTTAATGGTCTTTAGAGACGGCAGAAATAATTGAAGTGTGTTGCATCTTAACGTCTGGGATCAAAAACTTTTATAATTTCCTTAAATCGATATTGAAAAAAAAATGTAATGGAATATTCTGAAAGAAGACTTTATGAGGATACATATTCAGACTCAAAATTGTTTTTTGAATGGTCTTTAGAGACCGCAGAAATTATTGAAATGTGTTGCATCTTAACGTCTGTGGATAAAATCTTTTATAATTTCCTTAAATCGATATTGCGAAAAAATTGTATTGGAATATTATTAAAAACGACATCATCAGGATACATATTCAGATTTAAAATTGTTTCTTGAATCGTCTTCAGAGACGGCAGATATTACTGAAATGTCTTGCATCTTAACGTCTGTGGATAAAATCTTTTATAATTTCCTTAAATCGATATTGCAAAAAAAATGTAATGGAATATTCTTGAAGAAGACTTTATGAGGATACATATTCAGACTTAAAATTGTTTTTTGAATGGTCTTTAGAGACGGCAGAAATTATTGAAATGTGTTTCATCTTAATGTCTGGGATCAAAATCTTTTATAATTTCCTTAAATCGATATTGCAAAAAAAATGTAATGGAATATTCTTAAAGAAGTCTTTATGAGGATACATATTCAGACTTAAAATTGTTTTTTGAATGGTCTTTAGAGACGGCAGAAATTATTGAAATGTGTTGCATCTTAATGTCTGGGATAAAAATCTTTTATAATTTCCTTAAATCGATATTTAAAAAAAAAATGTAATGGAATTTACTGAAAGAAGACTTTATGAGGATACATATTCAGACCTAAAATTATTTTTTCAATGGTCTTCAGAGACGGCAGATATTACTGAAATGTCTTGCATCTTAACGTCTGTGGATAAAATCTTTTATAATTTCCTTAAATCGATATGGCAAAAAAAATGTATTGGAATATTCTTAAAGATGACATCATCAGGATACATATTCAGAATTAGAAATTTTTTTTTGAATGGTCTTTAGAGACGGCAGAAATAATTGAAATGTGTTGCATCTTAATGTCTGGGATCAAAATCTTTTATAATTTCCTTAAATCGATATTGCAAAAAAAATGTAATGGAATATTCTGAAACAAGACTTTATGAGGATACATATTCAGACTCAAAATTGTTTTTTGAATGGTCTTTAGAGACCGCAGAAATTATTTAAATGTCTTGCATCTTAACGTCTGGGAATAAAATCTTTTATAATTTCCTTAAATCGATATTGGAAAAAAAATGTAATGGAATATTCTGAAAGAAGAACTTATGAGGATACATATTCAGGCTTAAAATTGTTTTTTGAATGGCCTTTAGGGACGGCAGTAATTATTTAAATGTCTTGCATCTTAACGTCTGGGAATAAAATGTTTTATAATTTCCATAAATCGATATTGCAAAAAAATGTAATCGAATATTCTTAAAAACGACATCATCAGGATACATATTCAGATTTAAAATTATTCTTGAATGGTCGTTAGAGACGGCAGAAATAATTGAAATGTGTTGCATCTTAATGTCTGGGATCAAAATCATTTATGATTTCCTTAAATCGATATTGCGAAAAAATTGTATTAGAATATTCTTAAAGACGACATCATCAGGATACATGTTCAGAATTAGAAATTTTTTTTTTAATGGTCTTTAGAGACGGCAGAAATAATTGAAATGTGTTGCATCTTAACGTCTGTGGATAAAATCTTTTATAATTTCCTTAAATCGATATTGCAAAAAAAATGTAATGGAATATTCTTTAAGAAGACTTTATGAGGATACATATTCAGACCTAAAATTATTTTTTCAATGGTCTTCAGAGACGGCAGATATTACTGAAATGTCTTGCATCTTAACGTCTGTGGATAAAATCTTTTATAATTTCCTTAAATCGATATTGCAAAAAAAATGTAATGGAATATTCTTGAAGAAGACTTTATGAGGATACATATTCAGACTTAAAATTGTTTTTTGAATGGTCTTTAGAGACGGCAGAAATTATTGAAATGTGTTGCATCTGAATGACTGGGATCAAAATCTTTTATAACTTCCTTAAATCGATATTGCAAAAAATGTAATGGAGTATCCTTAAAGAAGACTTTATGAGGATACATATTCAGACCTAAAATTATTTTTTCAATCGTCTTCAGAGACGGCAGATATTACTGAAATGTCTTGCATCTTAACGTCTGTGGATAAAATCTTTTATAATTTCCTATATCGATATGGCAAAAAAAATGTAATGGAATATTCTTGAAGAAGACTTTATGAGGATACATATTCAGACTCAAAATTGTTTTTTGAATGGTCTTTAGAGAATGCAGAAATTATTGAAATGTGTTGCATCTTAACGTCTGGGAATAAAATCTTTTATAATTTCCTTAAATCTATATTGGAAGAAAAATGTAATGGAATATTCTTGAATAAGACTTTATGAGGATACATGTTCAGACTTAAAATTGTTTTTTGAATGGTCTTTAGAGACGGCAGAAATTATTGAAATGTGTTGCATCTTAACGTCTGGGAATAAAATGTTTTATAATTTCCTTAAATCGATGTTGCAAAAAATGTAATGGAATATTCTTAAAAACGACATCATCAGGATACATATTCAGAATTAAAATTGTTTGTTAAATGGTCGTTAGGGACGTCAGAAATAATTGAAATGTGTTGCATCTTAATGTCTGGGATCAAAATCTTTTATAATTTCCTTAAATCGATATTGCAAAAAAATGTATTGGAATATTCTTAAAAACGACATCATCAGGATACATATTCAAATTTAAAATTGTTTCTTGCATGGTCGTTAGAGACGACAGAAATAGTTGAAATTTCTTGCATGTTAATGTCTGGGAATAAAATCTTTTATTATTTCCTTAAATCGATATTGCAAAAAAAATGTAATGGAATATTCTTAAAGAAGACTTTATGAGGATATATATTCAGACCTAAAATAATTTTTTAAATGGTCTTCAGAGACGGCAGATATTACTGAAATGTCTTGCATCTTAACGTCTGGGAATAAAATCTTTTATAATTTCCTTAAATCGATATTGGAAAAAAAATGTAATGGAATATTCTTAAAAACGACATCATCAGGATGCATATTCGGATTTAAAATTATTTTTTAAATGTTCTTTAGAGACGGCAGATATTACTGAAATGTCTTGCATCTTAACGTCTGGGAATAAAATCTTTTATAATTTCCTTAAATCGATATTGGAAAAAAAATGTAATGGAATATTCTTAAAAACGACATCATCAGGATGCATATTCGGATTTAAAATTATTTTTTCAATGGTCTTCAGAAACGGAAGATATTACTGAAATGTCTTGCATCCTAACGTCTGTGGATAAAATCTTTTATAATTTCCTTAAATCGATATTGCAAAAAAAATGTAATGGAATATTCTTGAAGAAGACTTTATGAGGATACATATTCAGACTTAAAATTGTTTTTTGAATGGTCTTTAGAGACGGCAGAAATTATTGAAATGTGTTGCATCTTAACGTCTGGGAATAAAATCTTTTATAATTTCCTTAAATCGATATTGCAAAAAAATGTAATGGAATATTCTTAAAAACGACATCATCAGGATACATATTCAGATTTAAAATTGTTTCTTGAATCGTCTTCAGAGACGGCAGATATTACTGAAATGTCTTGCATCTTAACGTCTGTGGATAAAATCTTTTATAATTTCCTTAAATCGGTATTGCAAAATAATGTAATGGAATATTCTGAAAGAAGACTTTATGAGGATGCATATTCAGAGTTAAAATTGTTTTTTGAATGGTCTTTAGAGACGGCAGAAATTATTGAAATGTGTTGCATCTGAATGTCTGGGATCAAAAACTTTTATAATTTCCTTAAATCGATATTGGAAAAAAAATGTAATGGAATATTCTGAAAGAAGACTTTATGAGGATACATATTCAGACTCAAAATTGTTTTTTGAATGGTCTTTAGAGACCGCAGAAATTATTGAAATGTGTTGCATCTTAACGTCTGGGAATAAAATCTTTTATAATTTCCTGAAATCGATATTGCGAAAAAATTGTATTGGAATATTCTTAAAAACGACATCATCAGGATACATTTTCAGACCTAAAATTATTTTTTCAATGGTCTTCAGAGACGGCAGGTATTACTGAAATGTCTTGCATCTTAACGTCTGTGGATAAAATCTTTTATAATTTCCTTAAATCGATATTGCATAAAAATATATTGGAATACTCTTAAAAACGACATCATCAGTATACATATTCAGATTTAAAATTGTTTCTTGAATGGTCTTTAGAGACGGCAGAAATAATTGAAATGTGTTGCATCTTAATGTCTGGGATCAAAATCTTTTATAATTTCCTTAAATCGATATTGAAAAAAAAATGTAATGGAATATTCTGAAAGAAGACTTTATGAGGATACATATTCAGACTCAAAATTGTTTTTTGAATGGTCTTTAGAGACCGCAGAAATTATTGAAATGTGTTGCATCTTAACGTCTGTGGATAAAATCTTTTATAATTTCCTTAAATCGATATTGGAAAAAAAATGTAATGGAATATTCTGAAAGAAGAACTTATGAGGATACATATTCAGGCTTAAAATTGTTTTTTGAATGGCCTTTAGGGACGGCAGTAATTATTTAAATGTCTTGCATCTTAACGTCTGGGAATAAAATGTTTTATAATTTCCTTAAATCGATATTGCAAAAAAATGTAATGGAATATTCTTAAAGACGACATCATCAGGATACATGTTCAGCATTAGAAATTTTTTTTTTAATGGTCTTTACAGACGGCAGAAATAATTGAATAGTGTTGCATCTTAACGTCTGGGAATAAAATCTTTTATAATTTCCTGAAATCGATATTGCAAAAAAATTGTATTGGAATATTCTTAAAGAAGATATCATCATTAAAAATATTCAGAATAAGAAATTTTTTATAGAATGTTCTTTATAGACGGCAGAAATAATTTAAATTAGTTGCATCTTAATGTCTGGGATCAAAATCTTTTATAATTTTCTTAAATCGATATTGCAATAAAAATGTAATGGAATATTCTTAAAGAAGACTTTATGAGGATACATATTCAGACCTAAAATTATTTTTTAAATGGTCTTCAGAGACGGCAGATATTACTGAAATGTCTTGCATCTTAACGTCTGTGGATAAAATCTTTTATAATTTCCTTAAATCGATATTGCAAAAAAAATGTAATGGAATATTCTTGAAGAAGACTTTATGAGGATACATATTCAGATTTAAAATTGTTTCTTGAATGGTCGTTAGAGACGACAGAAATAATTGAAATGTGTTGCATCTTAATGTCTGGGATCAAAATCTTTTATAATTTCCTTAAATCGATATTGCAAAAAAATGTAATGGAATATTCTTAAAAACGACATCATCAGGATACATATTCAGATTTAAAATTGTTTCTTGAATGGTCGTTAGAGACGACAGAAATAACTGAAATGTCTTGCATCTTAATGTCTGGGAATAAAATCTTTTATAATGTCCTTAAATCGTAATTGCAAAAAAAATGTAATGGAATATTCTTAAAGAAGACTTTATGAGGATACATATTCAGACTCAAAATTGTTTTTTGAATGGTCTTTAGAGACGGCAGAAATTATTGAAATGTGTTGCATCTTAACGTCTGGGAATAAAATCTTTTATAATTTCCTGAAATCGATATTGCGAAAAAATTGTATTGGAATATTCTTAAAAACGACATCATCAGGATACATTTTCAGACCTAAAATTATTTTTTCAATGGTCTTCAGAGACGGCAGGTATTACTGAAATGTCTTGCATCTTAACGTCTGTGGATAAAATCTTTTATAATTTCCTTAAATCGATATTGCAAAAAAAATGTAATGGAATATTCTTGAAGAAGACTTTATGAGGATACATATTCAGACTTAAAATTGTTTTATGAATGGTCTTTAGAGACGGCAGAAATTATTGAAATGTGTTGCATCTTAATGTCTGGGATCAAAATCATTTATGATTTCCTTAAATCGATATTGCGAAAAAATTGTATTAGAATATTCTTAAAGACGACATCATCAGGATACATGTTCAGAATTAGAAATTTTTTTTTTAATGGTCTTTAGAGACGGCAGAAATAATTGAAGTGTGTTGCATCTTAACGTCTGGGAATAAAATCTTTAATAATTTCCTTAAATCGATATTGCAATAAAAGTGTAATGGAATATTCTTAAAAACGACATCATCAGGATACATATTCAGATTTAAAATTGTTACTTGAATGGTCGTTAGAGACGGCAGATATTACTGAAATGTCTTGCATCTTCACATCTGTGGATAAAATCTTTTATAATTTCCTTAAATCGATATTGCAAAAAAAATGTAATGGAATATTCTTGAAGAAGACTTTATGAGAATACATATTCAGACTTAAAATTGTTTTTTGAATAGTCTTTACAGACGGCAGAAATTATTGAAATGTGTTGCATCTGAATGACTGGGATCAAAATCTTTTATAACTTCCTTAAATCGATATTGCAAAAAAAATGTAATGGAGTATCCTTAAAGAAGCCTTTATGAGGATACATATTCAGACTTAAAATTGTTTTTAGAATGGTCTTTAGAGACGGCAGAAATTATTGAAATGTGTTGCATCTTAATGTCTGGGATCAAAATCTTTTATAATTCCCTTAAATCGATATTGCAAAGAATGTAATGGAATATTCTTAAAAACGACATCATCAGGATACATATTCAGACTTAAAATTGTTTTTTGAATGGTCTTTATAGACGGCAGAAATTACTGAAATGTCTTGCATCTTAACGTCTGTGGATAAAATCTTTTATAATTTCCTTAAATCGATATTGCAAAAAAAATGTAATGGAATATTCTTGAAGAAGACTTTATGAGGATACATATTCAGACTTAAAATTGTTTTTTGAATGGTCTTTAGAGACGGCAGAAATTATTGAAATGTGTTGCATCTTAATGTCTGGGATCAAAATCTTTTATGATTTCCATAAATCGATATTGCAAAAAAATGTAATCGAATATACTTAAAAACGACATCATCAGGATACATATTCAGATTTAAAATTGTTTTTTGAATGGTCTTTAGAGACGGCAGAAATAATTGAAATGTGTTGCATCTTAATGTCTGGGATCAAAATCTTTTATAATTTCCTTAAATCGATATTGCGAAAAAATTGTATTGGAATATTCTTAAAAACGACATCATCAGGATACATATTTAAATTTAAAATTGTTTCTTGCATGGTCGTTAGAGACCACAGAAATAGTTGAAATGTCTTGCATCTTAATGTCTGGGAATAAAATCTTTTATAATTTCCTTAAATCGATATTGCAAAAAAAATGTAATGGAATATTCTTGAATAAGACTTTATGAGGATACATGTTCAGACTTAAAATTGTTTTTTGAATGGTCTTTAGAGACGGCAGAAATTATTGAAATGTGTTGCATCTTAACGTCTGGGAATAAAATGTTTTATAATTTCCTTAAATCGATATTGCAAAAAAATGTAATGGAATATTCTTAAAAACGACATCATCAGGATGCATATTCAGATTTAAAATTGTTTTTTGAATGGTCTTCAGAGACGGCAGAAATTACTGAAATGTCTTGCATCTTAACGTCTGTGGATAAAATCTTTTATAATTTCCTTAAATCGGTATTGCAAAAAAAATGTAATGGAGTATCCTTAAAGAAGACTTTATGAGGATACATATGCAGACTCAAAATTGTTTTTTGAATGGTCTTTAGAGACCGCAGAAATTATTGAAATGTGATGCATCTTAACGTCTGGGAATAAAATCTTTTATAACTTCCGTAAATCGATATTGGAAAAAAAATGTAATGGAATATTCTTGAAGAAGACTTTATGAGGATACATATTCAGACTTAAATTTGTTTTTTGAATGGTCTTTAGAGACGGCAGAAATTACTGAAATGTCTTGCATCTTAACGTCTGTGAATAAAATGTTTTATAATTCCCTTAAATCGATATTGCAAAAAAATGTAATGGAATATTCTTAAAAACGACATCATCAGGATACATATTCAGATTTAAGATTATTTCTTAAATGGTCGTTAGAGACGATAGAAATAATTGAAATGTGTTGCATCTTAATGTCTGGGATCAAAATCTTTTATTATTTCCTTAAATCGATATTGCGAAAAAATTGTATTGGAATATTCTTAAAAACGACATCATCAGGATACATATTCAGATTTAAAATTGTTTCTTGAATGGTCGTTAGAGACGACAGAAATAGTTGAAATGTCTTGCATCTTAATGTCTGGGAATAAAATCTTTTATTATTTCCTTAAATCGATATTGCAAAAAAAATGTAATGGAATATTCTTAAAGAAGACTTTATGAGGATACATATTCAGACCTAAAATTATTTTTTAAATGGTATTCAGAGACGGCAGATATTACTGAAATGTCTTGCATCTTAACGTCTGGGAATAAAATCTTTTATAATTTCCTTAAATCGATATTGCGAAAAAATTGTATTGGAATATTCTTAAAAACGACATCATCAGGATACATTTTCAGACCTAAAATTATTTTTTCAATGGTCTTCAGAGACGGCAGGTATTACTGAAATGTCTTGCATCTTAACGTCTGTGGATAAAATCTTTTATAATTTCCTTAAATCGATATTGCAAAAAAAATGTAATGGAATATTCTTGAAGAAGACTTTATGAGGATACATATTCAGACTTAAAATTGTTTTTTGAATGGTCTTTAGAGACGGCAGAAATTATTGAAATGTGTTGCATCTTAGCGTCTGGGAATAAAATCTTTTATAATTTCCTTAAATCTATATTGCAAAAAAATGTAATGGAATATTCTTAAAGACGTCATCATCAGGATACATATTCAGATTTAAGATTATTTCTTGAATGGTCTTCAGAGACGGCAGATATTACTGAAATGTCTTGCATCTTAACGTCTGTGGATAAAATCTTTTATAATTTCCTTAAATCGATATTGCAAAAAAAATGTAATGGAATATTCTTGAAGAAGACTTTATGAGGATACAAAATCAGAATTAAAATTTTTTGTTGAATGGTCTTTATAGACGGCAGAAATTATTGAAATGTGTTGCATCTTAATGTCTGGGATCAAAATCTTTTATAATTTCCTTAAATCGATATTGCAAAAAAAATGTAATGGAATATTCTTAAAGAAGGCTTTATGAGGATACATATTTAGACTTAAAATTGTTTTTTGAAAGGTCTTTAGAGACGGCAGAAATTATTGCAATGTTTTGAATCTTAATGTCTGGGATCAAAATCTTTTATAATTTCCTTAAATCGATATTGCAAAAAAAAATTTAATGGAATATTCTTAAAGAAGACTTTATGAGGATACATATTCAGACCTAAAATTATTTTTTCAATGGTCTTCAGAGACGGGAGATATTACTGAAATGTCTTGCATCTTAACGTCTGGGAATAAAATGTTTCATAATTTCCTTAAATCGATATGGCAAAAAAAATGTATTGGAATATTCTTAAAGAAGAACTTATGAGGATACATATTCAGACTTAAAATTGTTTTTTGAATTTCCTTTAGGGACGGCAGTAATTATTTAAATGTCTTGCATCTTAACGTCTGAGATAAAAATGTTTTATAATTTCCTTAAATCGATATTGCAAAAAAATTTAATACAATATACTTAAAAACGACATCATCAGGATACATATTCAGAATTAGAAATTTTTTTTTAATGGTCTTTATAGACGGCAGAAATAATTGAAATGTGTTGCATCTTAATGTCTGGGATCAAAATCATTTATGATTTCCTTAAATCGATATTGCGAAAAAATTGTATTAGAATATTCTTAAAGACGACATCATCAGGATACATGTTCAGAATTAGAAATTTTTTTTTTAATGGTCTTTAGAGACGGCAGAAATAATTGAAGTGTGTTGCATCTTAACGTCTGGGAATAAAATCTTTTATAATTTCCTGAAATCGATATTGCAAAAAAAATGTAATGGAATATTCTTAAAGAAGACTTTATGAGGATACATATTCAGACCTAAAATTATTTTTTCAATGGTCTTCAGAGACGGCAGATATTACTGAAATGTCTTGCATCTTAACGTCTGTGGATAAAGTCTTTTATAATTTCCTTAAATCGATATTGCAAAAAAAATGTAATGGAATATTCTTGAAGAAGACTTTATGAGGATACATATTCAGACTTAAAATTGTTTTTTGAATGGTCTTTAGAGACGGCAGAAATTATTGAAATGTGTTGCATCTTAATGTCTGGGATCAAAATCTTTTATGATTTCCATAAATCGATATTGCAAAAAAATGTAATCGAATATACTTAAAAACGACATCATCAGGATACATATTCAGATTTAAAATTGTTACTTGAATGGTCGTTAGAGACGACAGAAATAACTGAAATGTCTTGCATCTTAATGTCTGGGAATAAAATCTTTTATAATTTCCTTAAATCGTAATTGCAAAAAAAATGTAATGGAATATTCTTAAAGAAGACTTTATGAGGATACATATTCAGACCTAAAATTATTTTTTCAATGGTCTTCAGAGACGGCAGAAATGATAAGTCTTGCATCTTAACGTCTGTGGATAAAATCTTTTATAATTTCCTTAAATCGATATTGCAAAAAAAATGTATTGGAATATTCTTAAAGATGACATCATCAGGATACATATTCAGATTTAAAATTGTTTCTTGCATGGTCGTTAGAGACGACAGAAATAGTTGAAATGTCTTGCATCTTAATGTCTGGGAATAAAATCTTTTATAATTTCCTTAAATCGATATTGCAAAAAAAATGTAATGGAATATTCTTAAAGAAGCCTTTATGAGGATACATATTCAGACCTAAAATTATTTTTTAAATGGTCTTCAGAGACGGCAGATATTACTGAAATGTCTTGCATCTTAACGTCTGGGAATAAAATCTTTTATAATTTCCTTAAATCGATATTGGAAATAAAATGTAATGGAATATTCTTGAAGAAGACTTTATGAGGATACATATTCAGACTTAAAATTGTTTTTTGAATGGTCTTTAGAGACGGCAGAAATTATTGAAATGTGTTGCATCTTAATGTCTGGGATCAAAATCTTTTATAATTTCCTTAAATCGATATTGCAAAAAAATGTAATGGAATATTCTTAAAAACGACATCATCAGGATACATATTCAGATTTAAAATTGTTTCTTGCATGATCGCTAGAGACGACAGAAATAGTTGAAATGTCTTGCATCTTAATGTCTGGGAATAAAATCTTTTATAATTTCCTTAAATCGTAATTGCAAAAGAAATGTAATGGAATATTCTTAAAGAAGACTTTATGAGGATACATATTCAGACCTAAAATTATTTTTTCAATGGTTTCAGAGACGGCAGATATTACTGAAATGTCTTGCATCTTAACGTCTGTGGATAAAATCTTTTATAATTTCCGTAAATCGATATTGGAAAAAAAATGTAATGGAATATTCTTAAAGAAGACTTTAAGAGGATACATATTCAGACCTAAAATTATTTTTTCAATTGTCTTCAGAGACGGCAGAAATTACTGAAATGTGTTGCATCTTAACGGCTGTGGTTAAAATCTTTTATAATTGCAAAAAAAATGTAATGAAATATTCTTAAAGTAGACTTTAAGAGTATACATATTCAGACCTAAAATTATTTTTTCAATGGTCTTCAGAGACGGCAGGTATTACTGAAATGTCTTGCATCTTAACGTCTGTGGATAAAATCTTTTATAATTTCCTTAAATCGATATTGCAAAAAAAATGTAATGGAATATTCTTGAAGAAGACTTTATGAGGAAACATATTCAGACTTAAAATTGTTTTTTGAATGGTCTTTAGAGACGGCAGAAATTATTGAAATGTGTTGCATCTTAATGTCTGGGATCAAAATCTTTTATAATTTTCTTAAATCGATATTGCAAAAAAAATGTAATGGAATATTCTTAAAGAAGACTTTATGAGGATACATATTCAGACCTAAAATTATTTTTTAAATGTTCTTTAGAGACGGCAGATATTACTGAAATGTCTTGCATCTTAACGTATGGGAAAAAAATGTTTTATAATTCCATTAAATCGATATTGCAAAAAAATGTAATGGAATATTCTTAAAAACGACATCATCAGGATGCATATTCGGATTTAAAATTTTTTTAAATGGTCTTTAGAGACGGCAGAAATAATTGAAATGTATTGCATCTTAATGTCTGGGATCAAAATGTTTTATAATTTCCTTAAATCGATATTGCGAAAAAATTGTATTGGAATATTCTTAAAAACGACATCATCAGTATACATATTCAGATTTAAAATTATTTCTTGCATGGTCGTTAGAGACGACAGAAATAGTTGAAATGTCTTGCATCTTAACGTCTGTGGATAAAATCTTTTATAATTTCCTTAAATCGATATTGGAAAAAAAATGTAATGGAATATTCTTGAAGAAAACTTTATGAGGATACATATTCAGACTTAAAATTGTTTTTTGAATGGTCTTTAGAGACGGCAGAAATTATTGAAATGTGTTGCATCTTAACGTCTGGGAATAAAATGTTTTATAATTTCCTTAAATCGATATTGCAAAAAAAATGTATTGGAATATTCTTAAAAACGACATCATCAGGATACATATTCAGATTTAAAATTGTTTTTTGAATGGTCTTCAGAGACGGCAGATATTACTGAAATGTCTTGCATCTTAACGTCTGTGGATAAAATCTTTTATAATTTCCTTAAATCGATATTGCAAAAAAAATGTAATGGAATATTCTTGAAGAAGACTTTATGAGGATACATATTCAGACTTAAAATTGTTTCTTGAATGGTCTTTAGAGACGACAGAAGTAGTTGAAATGTCATGCATCTTAATGTCTGGGAATAAAATCTTTTATAACTTCCTTAAATCCAAATTGCAAAAAAATTGTAATGGAATATTCTTAAAGACAACTTTATCAGGATACATATTCAGACTTAAAATTGTTTTTTGAATGGTCTTTCGAGACGGCAGAAATGATTGAAATGTGTTGCATCTTAATGTCTGGAATCAAAATCTTTTATGATTTCCATAAATCGATATTGCAAAAAAATGTAATCGAATATACTTAAAGAAGTCTTTATGAGGATACATATTCAGACCTAAAATTATTTTTTCAATGGTCTTCAGAGACGGCAGATTTTACTAAAATGTCTTGCATCTTAACGTCTGGGAATAAAATCTTTTATAATTTCCTTAAATCGATATGGCAAAAAAAATGTATTGGAATATTCTTAAAGAAGAACTTATGAGGATACATATTCAGACTTAAAATTGTTTTTTGAATTGCCTTTAGGGACGGCAGTAATTATTTAAATGTCTTGCATCTTAACGTCTGGGAATAAAATGTTTTATAATTTCCTTAAATCGATGTTGCAAAAAATTGTATTGGAATATTCTTAAAAACGACATCATCAGGATACATATTCAGATTTAAAATTATTCTTGAATTGTCGTTAGAGACGGCAGAAATTATTGAAAAGTGTTGCATCTTAATGTCTGGGATCAAAATCATTTATGATTTCCTTAAATCGATATTGCGAAAAAATTGTATTAGAATATTCTTAAAAACGACATCATCAGGATACATATTCAGAATTAGAAATTTTTTTTTGAATGGTCTTTAGAGACGGCAGATATAATTGAAATGTGTTGCATCTTAACGTCTGTGGATAAAATCTTTTATAATTTCCTTAAATCGATATTGCAAAAAAAATGTAATGGAATATTCTTTAAGAAGACTTTATGAGGATACATATTCAGACCTAAAATTATTTTTTCAATGGTCTTTAGAGACGGCAGATATTACTGAAATGTCTTGCATCTTAACGTCTGTGGATAAAATCTTTTATAATTTCCTTGCATCGTATTTGCAAAAAAAAATGTAATGGAATATTCTTAAAGAAGACTTTATGAGGATACATATTCAGACCTAAAATTATTTTTTCAATGTTCTTCAGAGACGGCAGATATTACTGAAATGTCTTGCATCTTAACGTCTGTGGATAAAATCTTTTATAATTTCCTTAAATCGATATGGCATAAAAATATATTGGAATACTCTTAAAAACGACATTATCAGGATACATATTCAGATTTAAAATTGTTTCTTGCATGGTCGTTAGAGACGACAGAAATAACTGAAATGTCTTGCATCTTAATGTCTGGGAATAAAATCTTTTATAATGTCCTTAAATCGTAATTGCAAAAAAAATGTAATGGAATATTCTTAAAGAAGACGTTATGAGGATACATATTCAGACTCAAAATTGTTTTTTGAATTGCCTTTAGGGACGGCAGTAATTATTTAAATGTCTTGCATCTTAACGTCTGGGAATAAAATGTTTTATAATTTCCTTAAATCGATGTTGCAAAAAAATGTAATGGAATATTCTTAAAAACGACATCATCAGGATACATATTCAGATTTAAAATTATTCTTGAATGGTCGTTAGAGACGGCAGAAATTATTGAAAAGTGTTGCATCTTAATGTCTGGGATCAAAATCATTTATGATTTCCTTAAATCGATATTGCGAAAAAATTGTATTAGAATATTCTTAAAAACGACATCATCAGGATACATATTCAGATTTAAAATTGTTATTTGAATGGTCTTTAGAGACGGCAGAAATAATTGAAATGTGTTGCATCTTAATGTCTGGGATTAAAATCTTTTATAATTTTCTTAAATCGATATTGCAAAAAAAATGTAATGGAATATTCTTAAAGAAGACTTTATGAGGATACAAATTCAGACCTAAAATTATTTTTTAAATGATCTTCAGAGACGGCAGATATTACTGAAATGTCTTGCATCTTAACGTCTGTAGATAAAATCTTTTATAATTTCCTTAAATCGAAATTGCAAAAAAAATGTAATGGAATATTCTTAAAGAAGCCTTTATGAGGATACATATTCAGACCTAAAATTATTTTTTCAATGGTCGTCAGAGACGGCAGATATTACTGAAATGTCTTGCATCTTAACGTCTGGGAATAAAATCTTTTATAATTTCCTTAAATCGATATGGCATAAAAAATGTATTGGAATACTCTTAAAAACGACATCATCAGGATACATATTCAAATTTAAAATTGTTTCTTGCATGGTCGTTAGAGACGACAGAAATAGTTGAAATTTCTTGCATGTTAATGTCTGGGAATAAAATCTTTTATAATTTCCTTAAATCGATATTGCAAAAAAAATGTAATGGAATATTCTTAAAGAAGACTTTATGAGGATATATATTCAGACCTAAAATAATTTTTTAAATGGTCTTCAGAGACGGCAGATATTACTGAAATGTCTTGCATCTTAACGTCTGGGAATAAAATCTTTTATAATTTCCTTAAATCGATATTGGAAATAAAATGTAATGGAATATTCTTAAAGAAGACTTTATGAGGATACATATTCAGATTTAAAATTGTTATTTGAATCGTCTTTAGAGACGGCAGTAAATATTGAAGTGTGTTGCATCTTAACCTCTGGGAATAAAATGTTTTATAATTTCCTTAAATCGATATTGCAAAAAAAATGTATTGGGCTATTCTTAAAGACGACATCATCAGGATACATATTTAGAATTAAAATTGTTTTTTGAATGGTCTTTAGAGATGGCAGAAATAATTGAAATGTGTTGCATCTTAACGTCTGTGGATAAAATCTTTTATAATTTCCTTAAATCGATATTGCAAAAAAAATGTAATTGAATATTCTTTAAGAAGACTTTATGAGGATACATATTCAGACTTAAAATTATTCTTGAATGGTCGTTAGAGACGGCAGAAATTATTGAAATGTGTTGCATCTTAATGTCTGGGATCAAAATCATTTATGATTTCCTTAAATCGATATTGCGAAAAAATTGTATTAGAATATTCTTAAAGACGATATCATCAGGATACATATTCAGATTTAAAATTGTTTCTTGCATGGTCGTTAGAGACGGCAGTAATTGTTTAAGTGTGTTGCATCTTAACGTCTGGGAATAAAATGTTTTATAATTTCCTTAAATCGATGTTGCAAAAAAATGTAATGGAATATTCTTAAAAACGACATCATCAGGATACATATTCAGATTTAAAATTGTTTCTTGAATGGTCGTTAGAGACGACAGAAATAACTGAAATGTCTTGCATCTTAATGTCTGGGAATAAAATCTTTTATAATTTCCTTAAATCGTAATTGCAAAAAAATGTAATGGAATATTCTTAAAGAAGACTTTAAGAGGATACATATTCAGACCTAAAATTATTTTTTCAATGGTCTTCAGAGACGGCAGATATTACTGAAATGTCTTGCATCTTAACGTCTGTGGATAAAATCTTTTATAATTTCCTTAAATCGATATTGCAAAAAAAATGTAATGGAATATTCTTAAAGAAGACTTTATGAGGATACATATTCAGACCTAAAATTATTTTTTCAATGGTCTTCAGAGACGGCAGATATTACTGAAATGTCTTGCATCTTAACGTCTGTGGATAAAATCTTTTATAATTTCCTTAAATCGATATTGCAAAAAAAATGTAATGGAATATTCTTAAAGAAGCCTTTATGAGGATACATATTCAGACCTAAAATTATTTTTTCAATGGTCTTCAGAGACGGCAGATATTACTGAAATGTCTTGCATCTTAACGTCTGGGAATAAAATGTTTTATAATTTCCTTAAATCGATATTGCAAAAAAATGTAATGGAATATTCTTAAAAACGACATCATCAGGATACATATTCAGAATTAAAATTGTTTTTTGAATGGTCTTTAGAGACGGCAGAAATAATTGAAATGTGTTGCATCTTAACGTCTGTGGATAAAATCTTTTATAATTTCCTTAAATCGATATTGCAAAAAAAATGTAATGGAATATTCTTAAAGAAGACTTTATGAGGATACATATTCAGACCTAAAATTATTTTTTCAATGGTCTTCAGAGACGGCAGATATTACTGAAATGTCTTGCATCTTAACGTCTGTGGATAAAATCTTTTATAATTTCCTTAAATCGATATTGCAAAAAAAATGTAATGGAATATTCTTAAAGAAGCCTTTATGAGGATACATATTCAGACCTAAAATTATTTTTTAAATGGTCTTCAGAGACGGCAGATATTACTGAAATGTCTTGCATCTTAACGTCTGGGAATAAAATGTTTTATAATTTCCTTAAATCGATATTGCAAAAAAATGTAATGGAATATTCTTAAAAACGACATCATCAGGATACATATTCAGATTTAAAATTGTTTCTTGCATGGTCTTTAGAGACGGCAGAAATTATTGAAATGTCTTGCATCTTAATGTCTGGGAATAAAATCTTTTATAATTTCCTTAAATCGTAATTGCAAAAAAAATGTAATGAAATATTCTTAAAGTAGACTTTAAGAGTATACATATTCAGACCTAAAATTATTTTTTCAATGGTCTTCAGAGACGGCAGAAATTACTGAAATGTGTTGCATCTTAACGTCTGTGGATAAAATCTTTTATAATTTCCTTAAATCGATATTGCAAAAAAAATGTAATGGAATATTCTTAAAGAAGACTTTATGAGGATACATATTCAGACCTAAAATTATTTTTTCAATGGTCTTCAGAGACGGCAGATATTACTGAAATGTCTTGCATCTTAACGTCTGTGGATAAAATCTTTTATAATTTCCTTAAATCGATATTGCGAAAAAATTGTATTGGAATATTATTAAAAACGACATCATCAGGATACATATTTAGACTTAAAATTGTTTTTTGAATGGTCTTTAGAGACGGCAGAAATTATTGAAATGTGTTGCATCTTAATGTCTGGGATCAAAATCTTTTATAATTTCCTTAAATCGGTATTGCAAAATAATGTAATGGAATATTCTGAAAGAAGACTTTATGAGGATACATATTCAGACCTAAAATTATTTTTTCAATGGTCTTCAGAGACGGCAGAAATTACTGAAATGTGTTGCATCTTAACGTCTGTGGATAAAATCTTTTATAATTTCCTTAAATCGATATTGCAAAAAAAATGTAATGGAATATTCTTAAAGAAGCCTTTATGAGGATACATATTCAGACCTAAAATTATTTTTTCAATGGTCGTCAGAGACGGCAGATATTACTGAAATGTCTTGCATCTTAACGTCTGTGGATAAAATCTTTTATAATTTCCTTAAATCGATATTGCGAAAAAATTGTATTGGAATATTATTAAAAACGACATCATCAGGATACATATTCAAATTTAAAATTGTTTCTTGCATGGTCGTTAGAGACGACAGAAATAGTTGAAATTTCTTGCATGTTAATGTCTGGGAATAAAATCTTTTATTATTTCCTTAAATCGATATTGCAAAAAAAATGTAATGGAATATTCTTAAAGAAGACTTTATGAGGATACATATTCAGACCTAAAATTATTTTTTAAATGGTCTTCAGAGACGGCAGATATTACTGAAATGTCTTGCATCTTAACGTCTGGGAATAAAATCTTTTATAATTTCCTTAAATCGATATTGCATAAAAATATATTGGAATATTCTTAAAAACGACATCATCAGGATACATTTTCAGACCTAAAATTATTTTTTCAATGGTCTTCAGAGACGGCAGGTATTACTGAAATGTCTTGCATCTTAACGTCTGTGGATAAAATCTTTTATAATTTCCTTAAATCGATATTGCAAAAAAAATGTAATGGAATATTCTTGAAGAAGACTTTATGAGGATACATATTCAGACTTAAAATTGTTTTTTGAATGGTCTTTAGAGACGGCAGAAATTATTGAAATGTGTTGCATCTTAACGTCTGGGAATAAAATGTTTTATAATTTCCTTAAATCGATATTGCAAAGAATGTAATGGAATATTCTTAAAAACGACATCATCAGGATACATATTCAGACTTAAAATTGTTTTTTGAATGGTCTTTATAGACGGCAGAAATTATTGAAATGTGTTGCATCTTAATGTCTGGGATCAAAATCTTTTATAATTTCCTTAAATCGATATTGCAAAAAAAATGTAATGGAATATTCTTAAAGAAGTCTTTATGAGGATACATATTCAGACCTAAAATTATTTTTTCAATGGTCTTCAGAGACGGGAGATATTACTGAAATGTCTTGCATCTTAACGTCTGGGAATAAAATGTTTCATAATTTCCTTAAATCGATATTGCAAAAAAAATGTATTGGAATATTCTTAAAGAAGAACTTATGAGGATACATATTCAGACTTAAAATTGTTTTTTGAATTGCCTTTAGGGACGGCAGTAATTATTCAAATGTCTTGCATCTTAACGTCTGAGATAAAAATGTTTTATAATTTCCTTAAATCGATATTGCAAAAAAATGTAATGGAATATTCTTAAAAACGACATCATCAGGATACATATTCAGAATTAGAATTTTTTTTTAAATGGTCGTTAGAGACGGCAGAAGTTATTGAAAAGTGTTGCATCTTAATGTCTGGGATCAAAATCATTTATGATTTCCTTAAATCGATATTGCGAAAAAATTGTATTAGAATATTCTTAAAGACGATATCATCAGGATACATATTCAGAATTAGAAATTGTTTTTTGAATGGTCTTTAGAGACGGCAGAAATTATTGAAATGTCTTGCATCTTAATGTCTGGGATCAAAATCTTTTATAATTTCCTTAAATCGATATTGCAAAAAAAATGTAATGGAATATTCTTAAAGAAGCCTTTATGAGGATACATATTCAGACCTAAAATTATTTTTTAAATGGTCTTCAGAGACGGCAGATATTACTGAAATGTCTTGCATCTTAACGTCTGTGGATACAATCTTTTATAATTTCCTTAAATCGATATTGCAAAAAAAATGTAATGGAATATTCTTGAAGAAGACTTTATGAGGATACATATTCAGACTTAAAATTGTTTTTTGAATGGTCTTTAGAGACGGCAGAAATTATTGAAATGTGTTGCATCTTAATGTCTGGGATCAAAATCTTTTATGATTTCCATAAATCGATATTGCAAAAAAATGTAATCGAATATACTTAAAAACGACATCATCAGGATACATATTCAGATTTAAAATTGTTACTTGAATGGTCGTTAGAGACGACAGAAATAACTGAAATGTCTTGCATCTTAATGTCTGGGAATAAAATCTTTTATAATTTCCTTAAATCGTAATTGCAAAAAAAATGTAATGGAATATTCTTAAAGAAGAATTTATGAGGATACATATTCAGACCTAAAATTATTTTTTCAATGGTCTTCAGAGACGGCAGATATTACTGAAATGTCTTGCATCTTAACGTCTGTGGATAAAATCTTTTATAATTTCCTTAAATCGATATGGCAAAAAAAATGTATTGGAATATTCTTAAAGATGACATCATCAGGATACATATTCAGAATTAGAAATTTTTTTTTGAATGGCCTTCAGAGACGACAGAAATAACTGAAATGTCTTGCATCTTAATGTCTGGGAATAAAATCTTTTATAATTTCCTTAAATCGTAATTGCAAAAAAAATGTAATGGAATATTCTTAAAGAAGACTTTAAGAGGATACATATTCAGACCTAAAATTATTTTTTCAATGGTCTTCAGAGACGGCAGATATTACTGAAATGTCTTGCATCTTAACGTCTGTGGATAAAATCTTTTATAATTTCCTTAAATCGATATGGCAAAAAAAATGTATTGGAATATTCTTAAAGATGACATCATCAGGATACATATTCAGAATTAGAAATTTTTTTTTGAATGGTCTTTAGAGACGGCAGAAATTATAGAATGTGTTGCATCTTAACGTCTGGGAGTAAAATCTTTTATAATTTCCTTAAATCGATATTGCAAAAAAAATGTAATGGAATATTCTTAAAGAAGACTTTATGAGGATACATATTCAGACCTAAAATTATTTTTTCAATGGTTTCAGAGACGGCAGATATTACTGAAATGTCTTGCATCTTAACGTCTGTGGATAAAATCTTTTATAATTTCCGTAAATCGATATTGCAAAAAAAATGTAATGGAATATTCTTGAAGAAGACTTTATGAGGATACATATTCAGACTTAAAATTGTTTTTTGAATGGTCTTTAGAGACGGCAGAAATTATTGAAATGTGTTGCATCTTAATGTCTGGGATCAAAATCTTTTATGATTTCCATAAATCGATATTGCAAAAAAATGTAATCGAATATACTTAAAAACGACATCATCAGGATACATATTCAGATTTAAAATTATTCTTGAATGGTCGTTAGAGACGACAGAAATAGTTGAAATGTCTTGCATCTTAATGTCTGGGAATAAAATCTTTTATAATTTCCTTAAATCGTAATTGCAAAAAAAATGTAATGGAATATTCTTAAAGAAGACTTTATGAGGATACATATTCAGACCTAAAATTATGTGTCATTGGCCTTCAGAGACGGAAGATATTACTGAAATGTCTTGCATCTTAACGTCTGTGGATAAAATCTTTTATAATTTCCTTAAATCAATATGGCAAAAAAATTGTATTGGAATATTCTTAAAAACAACTTCATCAGGATACATATTCAGACTTAAAATTGTTATTTGAATGGTCTTTATAGACGGCAGAAATTATTGAGATGTGTTGCATCTTAATGTCTGGGATCAAAATCATTTATGATTTCCTTAAATCGATATTGCAAAAAAAGAGTAATGGAATATTCTTATAGAAGTCTTTATGAGGATACATATTCAGACCTAAAATTATTTTTTCAATGGTCTTCAGAGACGGGAGATATTACTGAAATGTCATGCATCTTAACGTCTGTGGATAAAATCTTTTATAATTTCCTTAAATCGATATTGCAAAAAAAATGTATTGGGCTATTCTTAAAGACGACATCAACAGGATACATATTCAGAATTAAAATTGTTTTTTGACTGGTCTTTAGAGACGGCAGTAATTATTTAAATGTCTTGCATCTTAACGTCTGGGAATAAAATGTTTTATAATTTCCTTAAATCGATATTGCAAAAAAAATGTATTGGGCTATTCTTAAAGACGACATCATCAGGATACATATTTAGAATTAAAATTGTTTTTTGAATGGTCTTTAGAGACTGCAGAAATAATTGAAATGTGTTGCATCTTAATGTCTGGGATCAAACTTTTTAAAATTTCCTTGAATCGAAATTGCAAAAAAAATGTAATGGAATATCCTTAAAGAAGACTTTATGAGGATACATATTCAGACCTAAAATTATTTTTTCAATGGTCTTCAGAGACGGAAGATATTACTGAAATGTCTTGCATCTTAACGTATGTGGATAAAATCTTTTATAATTTCCTTAAATCGATATTGCAAAAAAAATGTAACGGAATATTCTTGAAGAAGACTTTATGAGGAAACACATTCAGACTTAAAATTGTTTTTTGAATAGTCTTTAGAGACGGCAGAAATTATTGAAATGTGTTGCATATTAATGTCTGGGATCAAAATCTTTTATAATTTCCTTAAATTGATATTGCAAAAAAAAATCGAATGGAATATTCTTAAAGAAGACTTTATGAGGATACATATTCAGACCTAAAATTATTTTTTTAATGGTCTTCAGAGACGGCAGATATTACTGAAATGTCTTGCATCTTAACGTCTGTGGATAAAATCTTTTATAATTTCCTTAAATCGATATGGCATAAAAAATGTATTGGAATATTCTTAAAGATGACATCATCAGTATACATATTCAGATTTAAAATTGTTTTTTGAATCGTCTTTAGAGACGGCAGTAAATATTTAAGTGTGTTGCATCTTAACCTCTGGGAATAAAATGTTTTATAATTTCCTTAAATCGATATTGCAAAAAAAATGTATTGGGCTATTCATAAAGAAGACATCATCAGTATACATATTAAGACTTAAAATTGTTTTTTGAAAGGTCTTTAGAGACGGCAGAAATTATTGAAATCTGTTGCATCTTAATGTCTGGGATCAAACTTTTTAAAATTTCCTTGAATCGAAATTGCAAAAAAAATGTAATGGAATATCCTTAAAGAAGACTTTATGAGGATACATATTCAGACCTAAAATTATTTTTTCAATGGTCTTCAGAGACGGCAGATATTACTGAAATGTCTTGCATCTTAACGTCTGTGGATAAAATCTTTTATAATTTCCTTAAATCGATATTGCAAAAAAAATGTAACGGAATATTCTTGAAGAAGACTTTATGAGGAAACACATTCAGACTTAAAATTGTTTTTTGAATAGTCTTTAGAGACGGCAGAAATTATTGAAATGTGTTGCATATTAATGTCTGGGATCAAAATCATTTATGATTTCCTTAAATCGATATTGCGAAAAAATTGTATTAGAATATTCTTAAAGACGATATCATCAGGATACATATTCAGATTTAAAATTGTTATTTGAATCGTCTTTAGAGACGGCAGTAAATATTGAAGTGTGTTGCATCTTAATGTCTGGGAATAAAATCTTTTATAATTTCCTTAAATCGTAATTGCAAAAAAATGTAATGGAATATTCTTAAAGAAGAATTTATGAGGATACATATTCAGACATAAAATTATTTTGTCAATGGTCTTTATAGACGGCAGAAATTATAGAAATGTGTTGCATCTTAACGTCTGTGGATAAAATCTTTTATAATTTCCTTAAATCGATATTGCAAAAAAAATGTAATGGAATATTCTTGAAGAAGACTTTATGAGGATACATATTCAGACCTAAAATTATTTTTTCAATGGTCTTCAGAGACGGCAGATATTACTGAAATGTCTTGCATCTTAACGTCTGTGGATAAAATGTTTTATAATTCCCTTAAATCGATATTGCGAAAAAATTGTATTGGAATATTCTTAAAAACGACATCATCAGGATACATATTCAGATTTAAAATTGTTTCTTGCAAGGTCTTTAGAGACGGCAGAAATAATTTAAATGTCTTTCATCTTAACGTCTGGGAATAAAATCTTTTATAATTACCTTAAATCGATATTGCAAAAAAATGTATTGGAATATTCTTAAAAACGACATCATCAGGATACATATTCAGACCTAAAATTATTTTTTCAATGGTCTTCAGAGACGGCAGAAATTACTGAAATGTGTTGCATCTTAACGTCTGTGGATAAAATCTTTTATAATTTCCTTAAATCGATATTGCAAAAAAAATGTAATGGAATATTCTTAAAGAAGACTTTATGAGGATACATATTCAGACCTAAAATTATTTTTTCAATGGTCTTCAGAGACGGCAGATATTACTGAAATGTCTTGCATCTTAACGTCTGTGGATAAAATGTTTTATAATTCCCTTAAATCGATATTGCGAAAAAATTGTATTGGAATATTCTTAAAAACGACATCATCAGGATACATATTCAGATTTAAGATTGTTTTTTGAATGGTCTTTAGAGACGGCAGAAATTATTGAAATGTGTTGCATCTTAATGTCTGGGAATAAAATCTTTTATAATTTCCTTAAATCGGTATTGCAAAATAATGTAATGGAATATTCTGAAAGAAGACTTTATGAGGATACATATTCAGACCTAAAATTATTTTTTCAATGGTCTTCAGAGACGGCAGAAATTACTGAAATGTGTTGCATCTTAACGTCTGTGGATAAAATCTTTTATAATTTCCTTAAATCGATATTGCAAAAAAAATGTAATGGAATATTCTTAAAGAAGACTTTATGAGGATACATATTCAGACCTAAAATTATTTTTTCAATGGTCGTCAGAGACGGCAGATATTACTGAAATGTCTTGCATCTTAACGGTTGTGGATAAAATGTTTTATAATTCCCTTAAATCGATATTGCGAAAAAATTGTATTGGAATATTATTAAAAACGACATCATCAGGATACATATTCAGATTTAAAATTGTTTCTTGCATGGTCGTTAGAGACGGCAGTAATTACTTAAATGTCTTGCATCTTAATGTCTGGGAATAATATCTTTTATAATTTCCTTAAATCGTAATTGCAAAAAAAATGTAATGGAATATTCTTAAAGAAGACTTTAAGAGGATACATATGCAGACCTAAAATTATTTTTTCAATGGTCTTCAGAGACGGCAGGTATTACTGAAATGTCTTTCATCTTAATGTCTGAGGATAAAATCTTTTATAATTTCCTTAAATCGATATTGCAAAAAAAATGTAATGGAATATTCTTAAAGAAGACTTTATGAGGATACATATTCAGACCTAAAATTATTTTTTCAATTGTCTTCAGAGACGGCAGATATTACTGAAATGTCTTGCATCTTAACGGCTGTGGTTAAAATCTTTTATAATTTCCTGAAATCGATATTGCGAAAAAATTGTATTGGAATATTATTAAAAACGACATCATCAGGATACATATTCAGATTTAAAATTGTTTCTTGCATGGTCGTTAGATACGCCAGTAATTATTTAAATGTCTTGCATCTTAACGTCTGGGAATAAAATCTTTTATAATTTCCTTAAATCGATATTGCAAAAAAATGTAATGGAATATTCTTAAAAACGACATCATCAGGATACATATTCAGATTTAAAATTGTTTCTTGAATGGTCGTTAGAGACGACAGAAATAGTTGAAATGTCTTGCATCTTAACGTCTGTGGATAAAATCTTTTATAATTTCCTTAAATCGATATTGCAAAAAAAATGTAATGGAATATTCTTGAAGAAGACTTTATGAGGATACATATTCAGACCTAAAATTATTTTTTCAATGGTCTTCAGAGACGGCAGAAATTATTGAAATGTGTTGCATCTTAATGTCTGGGATCAAAATCTTTTATAATTTCCTTAAATCGATATTGGAATTTAAATGTAATTGAATATTCTGAAAGAAGAACTTATGAGGATACATATTCAGACTTAAAATTGTTTTTTGAATGGTCTTTAGAGACGGCAGTAAATATTGAAATGTCTTGCATCTTAACGTCTGGGAATAAAATCTTTTATAATTTCCTTAAATCGATATTGCATAAAAATATATTGGAATACTCTTAAAAACGACATTATCAGGATACATATTCAAATTTAAAATTGTTTCTTGCATGGTCTTTAGAGACGACAGAAATAGTTGAAATGTCTTGCATCTTAATGTCTGGGAATAAAATCTTTTATTATTTCCTTAAATCGATATTGCAAAAAAAATGTAATGGAATATTCTTAAAGAAGACTTTATGAGGATATATATTCAGACCTAAAATTATTTTTTAAATGGTCTTCAGAGACGGCAGTAATTATTTAAATGTCTTGCATCTTAACGTCTGGGAATAAAATGTTTTATAATTTCCTTACATCGATATTGCGAAAAAATTGTATTGGAATATTCTTAAAAACCACATCATCAGGATACATATTCAGATTTAAAATTGTTTCTTGCAGGGTCGTTAGGGACGACAGAAATAATTGAAATGTCTTGTATCTTAATGTCTTGGAATAAAATCTTTTATAATTTCCTTAAATCGTAATTGCGAAAAAATTGTATTGGAATATTATTAAAAACGACATCATCAGGATACATATTCAGACTTAAAATTATTTTTTACATGGTCGTTAGAGACGGTAGTAATTATTTAAATGTCTTGCATCTTAACGTCTGGGAATAAAAAGTTTTTTAATTCCCTTAAATCGATATTGCAAAAAAATGTAATGGAATATTCTTAAAAACGACATCATCAGGATACATATTCAGATTTAAAATTGTTTCTTGAATGGTCCTTAGGGACGACAGAAATAATTGAAATGTCTTGTATCTTAATGTCTTGGAATAAAATCTTTTATAATTTCCTTAAATCGATATTGCAAAAAAATATATTGGAATATTCTTAAAAACGACATCATCAGTATACATATTCAGATTTAAAATTGTTTCTTGAATGGTCCTTAGGGACGACAGAAATAATTGAAATGTCTTGTATCTTAATGTCTGGGAATAAAATCTTTTATAATTTCCTGAAATCGATATTGCTAAAAAATTGTATTGGAATATTCTTAAAAACGACATCATCAGGATACATATTCAGATTTAAGATTGTTTCTTAAATGGTCGTTAGAGACGACAGAAATAATTGAAATGTCTTTCATCTTAATGTCTGGGAATAAAATCTTTTATAATTTCCTTAAATCGATATTGCAAAAAAATGTAATGGAATATTCTTAAAAACGACATCATCAGGATACATATTCAGATTTAAGATTGTTTCTTAAATGGTCTTTAGAGACGGCAGAAATTATTGAAATTTCTTGCATCTTAACGTCTGTGGATAAAATCTTTTATAATTTCCTTAAATCGGTATTGCAAAATAATGTAATGGAATATTCTGAAAGAAGACTTTATGAGGATACATATTCAGACCTAAAATTATTTTTTCAATGGTCTTCAGAGACGGCAGAAATTACTGAAATGTCTTGCATCTTAACGTCTGGGAATAAAATCTTTTATAATTTCCTTAAATCGATATTGGAATTGAAATGTAATTGAATATTCTGAAAGAAGAACTTATGAGGATACATATTCAGACTTAAAATTGTTTTTTGAATAGCCTTTAGAGACGGCAGTAATTATTTAAATGTCTTGCATCTTAACGTCTGGGAATAAAATGTTTTATAATTTCCTTAAATCGATATTGCAAAAAAAATGTATTGGGCTATTCTTAAAGACGACATCATCAGGATACATATTTAGAATTAAAATTATTCTTGAATGGTCGTTAGAGACGGCAGAAATTATTGAAAAGTGTTGCATATTAATGTCTTGGATCAAAATCATTTATGATTTCCTTAAATCGATATTGCAAAAAAAGAGTAATGGAATATTCTTAAAGAAGTCTTTATGAGGATACATATTCAGACCTAAAATTATTTTTTCAATGGTCTTCAGAGACGGCAGATATTACTGAAAAGTCTTGCATCTTAACGTCTGTGGATAATATCTTTTATAATTTCCTTAAATCGATATGGCAAAAAAAATGTATTGGAATATTCTTAAAGATGACATCATCAGGATACATATTCAGACTTAAAATTGTTTTTTGAATGGTCTTTAGAGACGGCAGAAATTATTGAAATGTGTTGCATCTTAACGTCTGGGAATAAAATGTTTTATAATTTCCTTAAATCGATATTGCAAAAAAAATGTATTGGGCTATTCTTAAAGACGACATCATCAGGATACATATTTAGAATTAAAATTGTTTTTTGAATGGTCTTTAGAGATGGCAGAAATAATTGAAATGTGTTGCATCTTAATGTCTGGGACTAAAATCTTTTATAATTTCCTGAAATCGATATTGCAAAAAAAATGTAATGGAATATCCTTAAAGAAGACTTTATGAGGATACATATTCAGACCTAAAATTATTTTTTCAATGGTCTTCAGAGACGGCAGATATTACTGAAATGTCTTGCATCTTAACGTCTGTGGATACAATCTTTTATAATTTCCTTAAATCGATATTGCAAAAAAAATGTATTGGTCTATTCTTAAAGATGACATCATCAGAATACATATTCAGACTTAAAATTGTTTTTTGAATGGCCTTTAGAGACGTCAGTTATTATTGAAATGTCTTGCATCTTAACGTCTGGGAATAAAATGTTTTATAATTTCCTTAAATCGATATTGCAAAAAAAATGTATTGGGCTATTCTTAAAGACGACATCATCAGGATACATATTTAGAATTAAAATTGTTTTTTGAATGGTCTTTAGAGATGGCAGAAATAATTGAAATGTGTTGCATCTTAATGTCTGGGATCAAAATCTTTTATAATTTCCTTAAATCGATATTGCAAAAAAAATGTATTGGAATATCCTTAAAGAAGACTTCATGAGGATACATATTCAGACCTAAAATTATTTTTCAATGGTCTTCAGAGACGGCAGATATTACTGAAAAGTCTTGCATCTTAACGTCTGTGGATAAAATCTTTTATAATTTCCTTAAATCGATATGGCAAAAAAATTGTATTGGAATATTCTTAAAAACGACATCATCAGGATACATATTCAGATTTAAAATTATTCTTGAATGGTCGTTAGAGACGGCAGTAAATATTGAAGTGTGTTGCATCTTAACCTCTGGGAATAAAATGTTTTATAATTTCCTTAAATCGATATTGCAAAAAAAATGTATTGGGCTATTCTTAAAGACGACATCATCAGGATACATATTTAGAATTAAAATTGTTTTTTGAATGGTCTTTAGAGACGGCAGAAATAATTGAAATGTGTTGCATCTTAATGTCTGGGATCAAACTTTTTAAAATTTCCTTGAATCGAAATTGCAAAAAAAATGTAATGGAATATCCTTAAAGAAGACTTTATGAGGATACATATTCAGACCTAAAATTATTTTTTCAATGGTCTTCAGAGACGGAAGATATTACTGAAATGTCTTGCATCTTAACGTATGTGGATAAAATCTTTTATAATTTCCTTAAATCGATATTGCAAAAAAAATGTAACGGAATATTCTTGAAGAAGACTTTATGAGGAAACACATTCAGACTTAAAATTGTTTTTTGAATAGTCTTTAGAGACGGCAGAAATTATTGAAATGTGTTGCATATTAATGTCTGGGATCAAAATCATTTATGATTTCCTTAAATCGATATTGCGAAAAAATTGTATTAGAATATTCTTAAAGACGATATCATCAGGATACATATTCAGATTTAAAATTATTCTTGAATGGTCCTTAGAGACGGCAGAAGTTATTGAAATGTGTTGCATCTTAATGTCTTGGATCAAAATCATTTATGATTTCCTTAAATCGATATTGCGAAAAAATTGTAATGGAATATTCTTAAAGAAGACTTTATGAGGATACATATTCAGACCTAAAATTATTTTTTCAATGGTCTTCAGAGACGGCAGAAATTACTGAAATGTGTTGCATCTTAACGTCTGTGGATAAAATCTTTTATAATTTCCTTAAATCGGTATTGCAAAATAATGTAATGGAATATTCTGAAAGAAGACTTTATGAGGATACATATTCAGACCTAAAATTATTTTTTCAATGGTCGTCAGAGACGGCAGAAATTACTGAAATGTCTTGCATCTTAACGTCTGTGGATAAAATGTTTTATAATTCCCTTAAATCGATATTGCGAAAAAATTGTATTGGAATATTATTAAAAACGACATCATCAGGATACATATTCAGATTTAAAATTGTTTCTTGCATGGTCGTTAGAGACGGCAGTAATTATTTAAATGTCTTGCATCTTAACGTCTGGGAATAAAATGTTTTATAATTCCCTTAAATCGATATTGCAAAAAAATGTAATGGAATATTCTTAAAAACGACATCATCAGGATACATATTCAGATTTAAAATTGTTTCTTGCATGGTCGTTAGAGACGACAGAAATAGTTGAAATGTCTTGCATCTTAATGTCTGGGAATAAAATCTTTTATAATTTCCTTAAATCGTAATTGCAAAAAAAATGTAATGGAATATTCTTAAAGAAGACTTTAAGAGGATACATATTCAGACCTAAAATTATTTTTTCAATGGTCTTCAGAGACGGCAGATATTACTGAAATGTCTTGCATCTTAACGTCTGTGGATAAAATCTTTTATAATTTCCTTAAATCGATATTGCATAAAAATATATTGGAATACTCTTAAAAACGACATTATCAGGATACATATTCAAATTTAAAATTGTTTCTTGCATGGTCTTTAGAGACGACAGAAATAGTTGAAATGTCTTGCATCTTAATGTCTGGGAATAAAATCTTTTATAATTTCCTTAAATCGATATTGCAAAAAAAATGTAATGGAATATTCTTGAAGAAGACTTTATGAGGATACATATTCAGATTTAAAATTGTTTCTTGCATGGTCGTTAGAGACGGCAGTAATTATTTAAATGTCTTGCATCTTAACATCTGGGAATAAAATGTTTTATAATTTCCTTAAATCGATATTGCGAAAAAATTGTATTGGAATATTCTTAAAAACGACATCATCAGGATACATATTCAGATTTAAAATTGTTTCTTGCAGGGTCGTTAGAGACGACAGAAATAGTTGAAATGTCTTGCATCTTAATGTTTGGGAATAAAATCTTTTATAATTTCCTTAAATCGTAATTGCGAAAAAATTGTATTGGAATATTATTAAAAACGACATCATCAGGATACATATTCAGATTTAAAATTGTTTTTTGCATGGTCGTTAGAGACGGTAGTAATTATTTAAATGTCTTGCATCTTAACGTCTGGGAATAAAAAGTTTTTTAATTCCCTTAAATCGATATTGCAAAAAAATGTAATGGAATATTCTTAAAAACGACATCATCAGGATACATATTCAGATTTAAAATTGTTTCTTGAATGGTCCTTAGGCACGACAGAAATAATTGAAATGTCTTGTATCTTAATGTCTTGGAATAAAATCTTTTATAATTTCCTTAAATCGATATTGCAAAAAAATGTATTGGAATATTCTTAAAAACGACATCATCAGGATACATATTCAGATTTAAAATTGTTTCTTGAATGGTCCTTAGGGACGACAGAAATAATTGAAATGTCTTGCATCTTAATGTCTGGGAATAAAATCTTTTATAATTTCCTTAAATCGATATTGAGAAAAAATTGTATTGGAATATTCTTAAAAACGACATCATCAGGATACATATTCAGATTTAAGATTGTTTCTTAAATGGTCGTTAGAGACGACAGAAATAATTGAAATGTCTTTCATCTTAATGTCTGGGAATAAAATCTTTTATAATTTCCTTAAATCGATATTGCAAAAAAATGTAATGGAATATTCTTAAAAACGACATCATCAGGATACATATTCAGATTTAAAATTGTTTCTTGAATGGTCTTTAGAGACGGCAGAAATTATTGAAATTTCTTGCATCTTAACGTCTGTGGATAAAATCTTTTATAATTTCCTTAAATCGGTATTGCAAAATAATGTAATGGAATATTCTGAAAGAAGACTTTATGAGGATACATATTCAGACCTAAAATTATTTTTTCAATGGTCTTCAGAGACGGCAGAAATTACTGAAATGTCTTGCATCTTAACGTCTGGGAATAAAATGTTTCATAATTTCCTTAAATCGATATTGGAATTGAAATGTAATGGAATATTCTGAAAGAAGAACTTATGAGGATACATATTCAGACTTAAAATTGTTTTTTGAATGGCCTTTAGAGACGTCAGTTATTATTTAAATGTCTTGCATCTTAACGTCTGGGAATAAAATGTTTTACAATTTCCTTAAATCGATATTGCAAAAAAAATGTATTGGGCTATTCTTAAAGACGACATCATCAGGATTCATATTTAGAATTAAAATTGTTTTTTGAATGGTCTATTATTGAAATGTGTTGCATCTTAATGTCTGGGATCCAAATCTTTTATGACTTCCTTAAATCGATATTGCAAAAAAAAATCGAATGGAATATTCTTAAAGAAGACTTTATGAGGATACATATTCAGACCTAAAATTATTTTTTCAATGGTCTTCAGAGACGGCAGTTATTACTGAAAAGTCTTGCATCTTAACGTCTGTGGATAAAATCTTTTATAATTTCCTTAAATCGATATGGCAAAAAATGTATTGGAATATTCTTAAAGATGACATCATCAGGATACATATTCAGATTTAAAATTGTTTTTTGAATGGCCTTTAGAGACGGCAGTAATTATTGAAATGTCTTGCATCTTAACGTCTGGGAATAAAATGTTTTATAATTTCCTTAAATCGATATTGCAAAAAAAATGTATTGGGCTATTCTTAAAGACGACATCATCAGGATACATATTTAGAATTAAAATTGTTTTTTGAATGGTCTTTAGAGATGGCAGAAATAATTGAAATATCTTGCTTCTGAAGGTATGGGAATAAAATCTTTTATAATTTCCTTAAATCGTAATTGCAAAAAAAATTTAATGGAATATTCTTGAAGAAGACTTTATGAGGATACATATTCAGACCTAAAATTATTTTTTCAATGGTCTTCAGAGACGGCAGATATTACTGAAATGTCTTGCATCTTAACGTCTGTGGATAAAATCTTTTATAATTTCCTTAAATCGATGTTGCAAAAAATGTATTGGAATATTCTTAAAGATGACATCATCAGGATACATATTCAGACTTAAAATTGTTTTTTGAATGGTCTTTAGAGACGGCAGAAATTATTGAAATGTGTTGCATCTTAACGTCTGGGAATAAAATGTTTTATAATTTCCTTAAATCGATATTGCAAAAAAAATGTATTGGGCTATTCTTAAAGACGACATCATCAGGATACATATTTAGAATTAAAATTGTTTTTTGAATGGTCTTTAGAAGAAATTATTGAAATGTGTTGCATCTTAATGTCTGGGAATAAAATCTTTTAAAATTTCCTTGAATCGAAATTGCAAAAAAAATGTAATGGAATATCCTTAAAGAAGACTTTATGAGGATACATATTCAGACCTAAAATTATTTTTTCAATGGTCTTCAGAGACGGCAGATATTACTGAAATGTCTTGCATCTTAACGTCTGTGGATAAAATCTTTTATAATTTCCTTAAATCGATATTGCAAAAAAAATGTAACGGAATATTCTTGAAGAAGACTTTATGAGGAAACACATTCAGACTTAAAATTGTTTTTTGAATGGTCTTTAGAGACGGCAGAAATTATTGAAATGTGTTGCATCTTAATGTCTGGGATCAAAATCATTTATGATTTCCTTAAATCGATATTGCGAAAAAATTGTATTAGAATATTCTTAAAGACGATATCATCAGGATACATATTCAGATTTAAAATTATTCTTGAATGGTCGTTAGAGACGGCAGAAGTTATTGAAATGTGTTGCATCTTAATGTCTGGAATCAAAATCTTTTATAATTTCCTTAAATCGGTATTGCAAAATAATGTAATGGAATATTCTGAAAGAAGACTTTATGAGGATACATATTCAGACCTAAAATTATTTTTTCAATGGTCTTCAGAGACGGCAGAAATTACTGAAATGTGTTGCATCTTAACGTCTGTGTATAAAATCTTTTATAATTTCCTTAAATCGATATTGCAAAAAAAATTTAATGGAATATTCTTAAAGAAGACTTTATGAGGATACATATTCAGACCTAAAATTATTTTTTCAATTGTCTTCAGAGACGGCAGATATTACTGAAATGTCTTGCATCTTAACTTCTGTGGATAAAATCTTTTATAATTGCAAAAAAAATGTAATGAAATATTCTTAAAGTAGACTTTAAGAGTATACATATTCAGACCTAAAATTATTTTTTCAATGGTCTTCAGAGACGGCAGATATTACTGAAATGTCTTGCATCTTAACGTCTGTGGATAAAATCTTTTATAATTTCCTTAAATCGATATTGCAAAAAAAATGTAATGGAATATTCTTGAAGAAGACTTTATGAGGAAACATATTCAGACTTAAAATTGTTTTTTGAATGGTCTTTAGAGACGGCAGAAATTATTGAAATGTGTTGCATCTTAATGTCTGGGATCAAAATCTTTTATAATTTCCTTAAATCGATATTGCAAAAAAAATGTAATGGAATATTCTTAAAGAAGCCTTTATGAGGATACATATTCAGACCTAAAATTATTTTTTCAATGGTCTTCAGAGACGGCAGATATTACTGAAATGTCTTGCATCTTAACGTCTGTGGATAAAATCTTTTATAATTTCCTTAAATCGATATTGCATAAAAATATATTGGAATACTCTTAAAAACGACATTATCAGGATACATATTCAAATTTAAAATTGTTTCTTGCATGGTCTTTAGAGACGACAGAAATAGTTGAAATGTCTTGCATCTTAATGTCTGGGAATAAAATCTTTTATTATTTCCTTAAATCGATATTGCAAAAAAAATGTAATGGAATATTCTTAAAGAAGCCTTTATGAGGATACATATTCAGACCTAAAATTATTTTTTCAATGGTCTTCAGAGACGGCAGATATTACTGAAATGTCTTGCATCTTAACGTCTGTGGATAAAATCTTTTATAATTTCCTTAAATCGATATTGCATAAAAATATATTGGAATACTCTTAAAAACGACATTATCAGGATACATATTCAAATTTAAAATTGTTTCTTGCATGGTCTTTAGAGACGACAGAAATAGTTGAAATGTCTTGCATCTTAATGTCTGGGAATAAAATCTTTTATTATTTCCTTAAATCGATATTGCAAAAAAAATGTAATGGAATATTCTTAAAGAAGAGTTTATGAGGATATATATTCAGACCTAAAATTATTTTTTAAATGGTCTTCAGAGACGGCAGTAATTATTTAAATGTCTTGCATCTTAACGTCTGGGAATAAAATGTTTTATAATTTCCTTAAATCGATATTGCGAAAAAATGGTATTGGAATATTCTTAAAAACGACATCATCAGGATACATATTCAGATTTAAAATTGTTTCTTGCAGGGTCGTTAGAGACGACAGAAATAGTTGAAATGTCTTGCATCTTAATGTCTGGGAATAAAATCTTTTATAATTTCCTTAAATCGTAATTGCGAAAAAATTGTATTGGAATATTATTAAAAACGACATCATCAGGATACATATTCAGATTTAAAATTGTTTCTTGAATGGTCGTTAGAGACGGTAGTAATTATTTAAATGTCTTGCATCTTAACGTCTGGGAATAAAAAGTTTTATAATTCCCTTAAATCGATATTGCAAAAAAATGTAATGGAATATTCTTAAAAACGACATCATCAGGATACATATTCAGATTTAAAATTGTTTCTTGAATGGTCCTTAGGGACGACAGAAATAATTGAAATGTCTTGTATCTTAATGTCTGGGAATAAAATCTTTTATAATTTCCTGAAATCGATATTGCGAAAAAATTGTATTGGAATATTCTTAAAAACGACATCATCAGGATACATATTCAGATTTAAGATTGTTTCTTAAATGGTCGTTAGAGACGACAGAAATAATTGAAATGTCTTTCATCTTAATGTCTGGGAATAAAATCTTTTATAATTTCCTTAAATCGATATTGCAAAAAAAATTTAATGGAATATTCTTAAAGAAGACTTTATGAGGATACATATTCAGACCTAAAATTATTTTTTCAATTGTCTTCAGAGACGGCAGATATTACTGAAATGTCTTGCATCTTAACTTCTGTGGATAAAATCTTTTATAATTTCCTTAAATCGATATTGCATAATAATGTAATGGAATATTCTTGAAGAAGACTTTATGAGGATACATATTCAGACCTAAAATTATTTTTTCAATGGTCGTCAGAGACGGCAGATATTACTGAAATGTCTTGCATCTTAACGTCTGGGAATAAAATCTTTTATAATTTCCTTAAATCGATATTGGAAAAAAAATGTAATGGAATATTCTGAAAGAAGAACTTATGAGGATACATATTCAGGCTTAAAATTGTTTTTTTAATGGCCTTTAGGGACGGCAGTAATTATTTAAATGTCTTGCATCTTAACGTCAGGGAATAAAATGTTTTATAATTTCCTTAAATCGATATTGCACAAAAAATATATTGGGTTATTCTTAAAGACGACATCATCAGGATACATATTTAGAATTAAAATTGTTTTTTGAATGGTCTTTAGAGACGGCAGAAATTATTGAAATCTGTTGCATCTTAATGTCTGGGATCAAACTTTTTAAAATTTCCTTGAATCGAAATTGCAAAAAAAATGTAATGGAATATCCTTAAAGAAGACTTTATGAGGATACATATTCAGACCTAAAATTATTTTTTCAATGGTCTTCAGAGACGGCAGATATTACTGAAATGTCTTGCATCTTAACGTCTGTGGATAAAATCATTCATAATTTCCTTAAATCGATATGGCATAAAAAATGTATTGGAATACTCTTAAAAACGACATCATCAGGATACATATTCAGATTTAAGATTATTTCTTAAATGGTCTTCAGAGACGGCAGATATTACTGAAATGTCTTGCATCTTAACGTCTGTGGATAAAATGTTTTATAATTCCCTTAAATCGATATTGCAAAAAATTGTATTGGAATATTCTTAAAAACGACATCATCAGGATACATATTCAGATTTAAAATTGTTTCTTGCATGGTCGTTAGAGACGGCAGTAATTATTTAAATGTCTTGCATCTTAACGTCTGTGGATAAAATCTTTTATAATTTCCTTAAATCGATATTGCGAAAAAATTGTAATGGAATATTATTAAAAACGACATCATCAGGATACATATTCAGATTTAAAATTGTTTCTTGCATGGTCGTTAGAGACGGCAGTAATTATTTAAATGTCTTGCATCTTAACGTCTGTGAATAAAATGTTTTATAATTCCCTTAAATCGATATTGCAAAAAAATGTAATGGAATATTCTTAAAAACGACATCATCAGGATACATATTCAGATTTAAAATTGTTTTTTGCATGGTCGTTAGAGACGACAGAAATAATTGAAATGTCTTGCATCTTAATGTCTGGGAATAAAATCTTTTATAATTTCCTTAAATCGATATTGCAAAAAAAATGTAATGGAATATTCTTAAAGAAGACTTTATGAGGATACATATTCAGACCTAAAATTATTTTTTCAATGGTCTTCAGAGACGGCAGATATTACTGAAATGTCTTGCATCTTAACGTCTGTGGATAAAATCTTTTATAATTTCCTTAAATCGATATTGCGAAAAAATTGTATTGGAATATTATTAAAAACGACATCATCAGGATACATATTCAGATTTAAAATTGTTTCTTGCATGGTCGTTAGAGACGGCAGTAATTATTTAAATGTCTTGCATCTTAACGTCTGGGGATAAAATCTTTTATAATTCCCTTAAATCGATATTGCAAAGAATGTAATGGAATATTCTTAAAAACGACATCATCAGGATACATATTCAGATTTAAAATTGTTTCTTGCATGGTCGTTAGAGACGACAGAAATAGTTGAAATGTCTTGCATCTTAATGTCTGGGAATAAAATCTTTTATAATTTCCTTAAATCGTAATTGCAAAAAAAATGTAATGGAATATTCTTAAAGAAGACTTTAAGAGGATACATATGCAGACCTAAAATTATTTTTTCAATGGTCTTCAGAGACGGCAGGTATTACTGAAATGTCTTTCATCTTAACGTCTGAGGATAAAATCTTTTATAATTTCCTTAAATCGATATTGCAAAAAAAATGTAATGGAATATTCTTAAAGAAGACTTTATGAGGATACATATTCAGACCTAAAATTATTTTTTCAATTGTCTTCAGAGACGGCAGATATTACTGAAATGTCTTGCATCTTAACGGCTGTGGTTAAAATCTTTTATAATTTCCTGAAATCGATATTGCGAAAAAATTGTATTGGAATATTATTAAAAACGACATCATCAGGATACATATTCAGATTTAAAATTGCTTCTTGCATGGTCGTTAGAGACGGCAGTAATTATTTAAATGTCTTGCATCTTAACGTCTGGGGATAAAATCTTTTATAATTCCCTTAAATCGATATTGCAAAAAAATGTAATGGAATATTCTTAAAAACGACATCATCAGGATACATATTCAGATTTAAAATTGTTTCTTGCATGGTCGTTAGAGACGACAGAAATAGTTGAAATGTCTTGCATCTTAATGTCTGGGAATAAAATCTTTTATAATTTCCTTAAATCGATATTGCAAAAAAAATGTAATGGAATATTCTTAAAGAAGACTTTATGAGGATACATATTCAGACCTAAAATTATTTTTTCAATGGTCTTCAGAGACGGCAGATATTACTGAAATGTCTTGCATCTTAACGTCTGTGGATAAAATGTTTTATAATTCCCTTAAATCGATATTGCGAAAAAATTGTATTGGAATATTCTTAAAAACGACATCATCAGGATACATATTCAGATTTAAAATTGTTTCTTGCATGGTCGTTAGAGACGGCAGTAATTATTTAAATGTCTTGCATCTTAACGTCTGGGAATAAAATGTTTTATAATTCCATTAAATCGATATTGCAAAAAAATGTAATGGAATATTCTTAAAAACGACATCATCAGGATACATATTCAGATTTAAAATTGTTACTTGAATGGTCGTTAGAGACGACAGAAATAACTGAAATGTCTTGCATCTTAATGTCTGGGAATAAAATCTTTTATAATTTCCTTAAATCGTAATTGCAAAAAAAATGTAATGGAATATTCTTAAAGAAGACTTTATGAGGATACATATTCAGACCTAAAATTATTTTTTCAATGGTCTTCAGAGACGGCAGGTATTACTGAAATGTCTTGCATCTTAACGTCTGTGGATAAAATCTTTTATAATTCCCTTAAATCGATATTGCAAAGAATGTAATGGAATATTCTTAAAAAAGACTTTATGAGGATACATATTCAGACCTAAAATTATTTTTTCAATGGTCGTCAGAGACGGCAGATATCACTGAAATGTCTTGCATCTTAACGGCTGTGGTTAAAATCTTTTATAATTTCCTGAAATCGATATTGCGAAAAAATTATATTGGAATATTATTAAAAACGACATCATCAGGATACATATTCAGATATAAAATTGTTTCTTGCATGGTCGTTAGAGACGGCAGTAATTATTTAAATGTCTTGCATCTTAACGTCTGTGGATAAAATCTTTTATAATTCCCTTAAATCGATATTGCAAAGAATGTAATGGAATATTCTTAAAAACGACATCATCAGGATACATATTCAGATTTAAAATTGTTTCTTGCAGGGTCGTTAGAGACGACAGAAATAGTTGAAATGTCTTGCATCTTAATGTCTGGGAATAAAATCTTTTATAATTTCCTTAAATCGATATTGCAAAAAAATGTATTGGAATATTCTTAAAGACGACATCATCAGGATACATTTTCAGACCTAAAATTATTTTTTCAATGGTCTTCAGAGACGGCAGGTATTACTGAAATGTCTTGCATCTTAACGGCTGTGGTTAAAATCTTTTATAATTTCCTTAAATCGTAATTGCGAAAAAATTGTATTGGAATATTCTTAAAAACGACATCATCAGGATACATATTCAGATTTAAAATTGTTTCTTGAATGGTCGTTAGAGACGGCAGTAAATATTGAAATGTGTTGCATCTTAACGTCTGGGAATAAAATCTTTTATAATTTCCTGAAATCGATATTGCAAAAAAAATGTAATGGAATATTCTTGAAGAAGACTTTATGAGGAAACATATTCAGACTTAAAATTGTTTTTTGAATGGTCTTTAGAGACGGCAGAAATTATTGAAATGTGTTGCATCTTAATGTCTGGGATCAAAATCTTTTATAATTTCCTTAAATCGATATTGCAAAAAAAATGTAATGGAATATTCTTAAAGAAGTCTTTATGAGGATACATATTCAGACCTAAAATTATTTTATCAATGGTCTTCAGAGACGGCAGATATTACTGAAATGTCTTGCATCTTAACGTCTGTGGATAAAATCTTTTATAATTTCCTTAAATCGATATTGCATAAAAATATATTGGAATACTCTTAAAAACGACATTATCAGGATACATATTCAAATTTAAAATTGTTTCTTGCATGGTCTTTAGAGACGACAGAAATAGTTGAAATGTCTTGCATCTTAATGTCTGGGAATAAAATCTTTTATTATTTCCTTAAATCGATATTGCAAAAAAAATGTAATGGAATATTCTTAAAGAAGAGTTTATGAGGATATATATTCAGACCTAAAATTATTTTTTAAATGGTCTTCAGAGACGGCAGTAATTATTTAAATGTCTTGGATCTTAACGTCTGGGAATAAAATCTTTTATAATTTCCAGAATTCGATATTGCGAAAAAATTGTATTGGAATATTCTTAAAAACGACATCATCAGGATACATATTCAGATTTAAAATTGTTTCTTGCAGGGTCGTTAGAGACGACAGAAATAGTTGAAATGTCTTGCATCTTAATGTCTGGGAATAAAATCTTTTATAATTTCCTTAAATCGTAATTGCGAAAAAATTGTATTGGAATATTATTAAAAACGACATCATCAGGATACATATTCAAATTTTAAATTGTTTCGTGCATGGTCGTTAGAGACGGTAGTACTTATTTAAATGTCTTGCATATTAACGTCTGGGAATAAAAATCTTTTATAATTCCCTTAAATCGATATTGCAAAAAAATGTAATGGAATATTCTTAAAAACGACATCATCAGGATACATATTCAGATTTAAAATTGTTTCTTGAATGGTCCTTAGGGACGACAGAAATAATTGAAATGTCTTGTATCTTAATGTCTTGGAATAAAATCTTTTATAATTTCCTTAAATCGATATTGCAAAAAAATCTAATGGAATATTCTTAAAAACGACATCATCAGGATACATATTCAGATTTAAAATTGTTTCTTGAATGGTCCTTAGGGACGACAGAAATAATTGAAATGTCTTGTATCTTAATGTCTGGGAATAAAATCTTTTATAATTTCCTGAAATCGATATTGCGAAAAAATTGTATTGGAATACTCTTAAAAACGACATTATCAGGATACATATTCAAATTTAAAATTGTTTCTTGCATGGTCGTTAGAGACGGTAGTAATTATTTAAATGTCTTGCATCTTAACGTCTGGGAATAAAATGTTTTATAATTCCCTTAAATCGATATTGCAAAAAAATGTAATGGAATATTCTTAAAAACGACATCATCAGGATACATATTCAGATTTAAAATTGTTTCTTGAATGGTCCTTAGGGACGACAGAAATAATTGAAATGTCTTGTATCTTAATGTCTGGGAATAAAATCTTTTATAATTTCCTGAAATCGATATTGCGAAAAAATTGTATTGGAATATTCTTAAAAACGACATCATCAGGATACATATTCAGATTTAAGATTGTTTCTTAAATGGTCGTTAGAGACGACAGAAATAATTGAAATGTCTTTCATCTTAATGTCTGGGAATAAAATCTTTTATAATTTCCTTAAATCGATATTGCAAAAAAATGTAATGGAATATTCTTAAAAACGACATCATCAGGATACATATTCAGATTTAAAATTGTTTCTTGCATGGTCGTTAGAGACGGCAGTAATTATTGAAATTTCTTGCATCTTAACGTCTGTGGATAAAATCTTTTATAATTTCCTTAAATCGGTATTGCAAAATAATGTAATGGAATATTCTGAAAGAAGACTTTATGAGGATACATATTCAGACCTAAAATTATTTTTTCAATGGTCTTCAGAGACGGCAGAAATTACTGAAATGTGTTGCATCTTAACGTCTGTGTATAAAATCTTTTATAATTTCCTTAAATCGATATTGCAAATTAAATGTAATTGAATATTCTGAAAGAAGAACTTATGAGGATACATATTCAGACTTAAAATTGTTTTTTTGAATAGCCTTTAGAGACGGCAGTAATTATTTAAATGTCTTGCATCTTAACGTCTGGGAATAAAATGTTTTATAATTTCCTTAATTCGATATTGCAAAAAATGTATTGGGCTATTCTTAAAGACGACATCAGCAGGATACATATTTAGAATTAAAATTGTTTTTTGAATGGCCTTTAGAGATGGCAGAAATTATTGAAATGTGTTGCATCTTAATGTCTGGGATCAAAATCTTTTATAATTTCCTTAAATCGTAATTCCAAAAAATATGTAATGGAATATTCTTAAAGAAGACTTTAAGAGGATACATATTCAGACCTAAAATTATTTTTTCAATGGTCTTCAGAGACGGCAGATATTACTGAAATGTCTTGCATCTTAACGTCTGTGGATAAAATCTTTTATAATTTCCTTAAATCGATATGGCATAAAAAATGTATTGGAATACTCTTAAAAACGACATCATCAGGATACATATTCGGATTTAAAATTGTTTCTTGCATGGTCGCTAGAGACGACAGAAATAGTTGAAATGTCTTGCATCTTAACATCTGTGGATAAAATCTTTTATAATTTCCTTAAATCGATATTGCAAAAAAAATGTAACGGAAAATTCTTGAAGAAGACTTTATGAGGAAACACATTCAGACTTAAAATTGTTTTTTGAATGGTCGTTAGAGACGGCAGAAATTATTTAAATGTGTTGCATATTAATGTCTTGGATCAAAATCTTTTATGATTTCCTTAAATCGATATTTCGAAAAAATTGTATTGGAATATTCTTAAAGACGACATCATCAGGATACATATTCAGATTTAAAATTGTTTCTTGCATGGTCGTTAGAGACGGCAGTAATTATTTAAATGTCTTGCATCTTAACGTCTGGGAATAAAATGTTTTATAATTCCCTTAAATCGATATTGCAAAAAAATGTAATGGAATATTCTTAAAAACGACATCATCAGGATAAATATTCAGATTTGAAATTGTTTCTTGCATGGTCTTTAGAGACTGCAGAAATAGTTAAAATGTCTTGCATCTTAATTTCTGGGAATAAAATCTTTTATAATTTCCTTAAATCGTAATTGCAAAAAAAATGTAATGGAATATTCTTAAAGAAGACTTTAAGAGGATACATATTCAGACCTACAATTATTTTTTCAATGGTCTTCAGAGGTTGCAGATATTACTGAAATGTCTTGCATCTTAACGTCTGTGGATAAAATCTTTTATAATTTCCTTAAATCGATATTGCAAAAAAAATGTAATGGAATATTCTTGAAGAAGACTTTATGAGGAAACATATTCAGACTTAAAATTGTTTTTTGAATGGTCTTTAGAGACGGCAGAAATTACTGAAATGTGTTGCATCTTAACGTCTGTGAATAAAATCTTTTATAATTTCCTTAAATCGATATTGCAAAAAAAATGTAATGGAATATTCTTGAAGAAGACTTTATGAGGATACATATTCAGACCTAAAATTATTTTTTCAATGGTCTTTAGAGACGGCAGAAATTATTGAAAAGTGTTGCATCTTAACGTCTGTGGATAAAATCTTTTATAATTTCCTTGCATCGTATTTGCAAAAAAAAATGTAATGGAATATTCTTAAAGAAGACTTTATGAGGATACATATTCAGACCTAAAATTATTTTTTCAATGGTCTTCAGAGACGGCAGATATTACTGAAATGTCTTGCATCTTAACGTCTGTGGATAAAATCTTTTATAATTTCCTTAAATCGATATTGCGAAAAAATTGTATTGGAATATTATTAAAAACGACATCATCAGGATACATATTCAGATTTAAAATTGTTTCTTGCATGGTCGTTAGAGACGACAGAAATAGTTGAAATGTCTTGCATCTTAATGTCTGGGAATAAAATCTTTTATAATTTCCTTAAATCGTAATTGCAAAAAAAATGTAATGGAATATTCTTAAAGAAGACTTTAAGAGGATACATATGCAGACCTAAAATTATTTTTTCAATGGTCTTCAGAGACGGCAGGTATTACTGAAATGTCTTTCATCTTAATGTCTGAGGATAAAATCTTTTATAATTTCCTTAAATCGATATTGCAAAAAAAATGTAATGGAATATTCTTGAAGAAGACTTTATGAGGAAACATATTCAGACCTAAAATTATTTTTTCAATGGTCTTCAGAGACGGCAGATATTACTGAAATGTCTTGCATCTTAACGTCTGTGGATAAAATCTTTTATAATTTCCTGAAATCGATATTGCGAAAAAATTGTATTGGAATATTCTTAAAAACGACATCATCAGGATACATATTCAGATTTAAAATTGTTTCTTGAATGGTCGTTAGAGACGGCAGAAAATATTGAAATGTGTTGCATCTTAATGTCTGGGAATAAAATCTTTTATAATTTCCTTAAATCGTAATTGCAAAAAAAATGTAATGGAATATTCTTAAAGAAGACTTTATGAGGATACATATTCAGACCTAAAATTATTTTTTCAATGGTCTTCAGAGACGGCAGAAATTACTGAAATGTGTTGCATCTTAACGTCTGTGGATAAAATCTTTTATAATTTCCTTAAATCGATATTGCAAAAAAAATGTAATGGAATATTCTTAAAGAAGACTTTATGAGGATACATATTCAGACCTAAAATTATTTTTTCAATTGTCTTCAGAGACGGCAGATATTACTGAAATGTCTTGCATCTTAACTTCTGTGGATAAAATCTTTTATAATTTCATTAAATCGATATTGCGAAAAAATTGTATTGGAATATTATTAAAAACGACATCATCAGGATACATATTCAGATTTAAAATTGTTTCTTGCATGGTCGTTAGAGACGGCAGTAATTATTTAAATGTCTTGCATCTTAACGTCTGGGAATAAAATCTTTTATAATTCCCTTAAATCGATATTGCAAAGAATGTAATGGAATATTCTTAAAAACGACATCATCAGGATACATATTCAGATTTAAAATTGTTACTTGAATGGTCGTTAGAGACGACAGAAATAACTGAAATGTCTTGCATCTTAATGTCTGGGAATAAAATCTTTTATAATTTCCTTAAATCGTAATTGCAAAAAAATGTAATGGAATATTCTTAAAGAAGCCTTTATGAGGATACATATTCAGACCTAAAATTATTTTTTCAATGGTCTTCAGAGACGGCAGATATTACTGAAATGTCTTGCATCTTAACGTCTGTGGATAAAATCTTTTATAATTTCCTTAAATCGATATTGCAAAAAAAATGTAATGGAATATTCTTAAAGAAGCCTTTATGAGGATACATATTCAGACCTAAAATTATTTTTTCAATTGTCTTCAGAGACGGCAGATATTACTGAAATGTCTTGCATCTTAACGTCTGTGGATAAAATCTTTTATAATTTCCTGAAATCGATATTGCGAAAAAATTGTATTGGAATATTATTAAAAACGACATCATCAGGATACATATTCAGATTTAAAATTGTTTCTTGCATGGTCGTTAGAGACGGCAGTAATTATTTAAATGTCTTGCATCTTAACATCTGGGAATGAAATCTTTTATAATTTCCTTAAATCGATATTGCGAAAAAATTGTATTGGAATACTCTTAAAAACGACATTATCAGGATACATATTCAAATTTAAAATTGTTTCTTGCATGGTCTTTAGAGACGACAGAAATAGTTGAAATGTCTTGCATCTTAATGTCTGGGAATAAAATCTTTTATTATTTCCTTAAATCGATATTGCAAAAAAAATGTAATGGAATATTCTTAAAGAAGACTTTATGAGGATATATATTCAGACCTAAAATTATTTTTTAAATGGTCTTCAGAGACGGCAGATATTACTGAAATGTCTTGCATCTTAACGTCTGTGGATAAAATCTTTTATAATTTCCTTAAATCGATATTGCAAAAAAAATGTAATGGAATATTCTTAAAGAAGCCTTTATGAGGATATATATTCAGACCTAAAATTATTTTTTAAATGGTCTTCAGAGACGGCAGTAATTATTTAAATGTCTTGCATCTTAACGTCTGGGAATAAAATGTTTTATAATTTCCTTAAATCGATATTGCGAAAAAATTGTATTGGAATATTCTTAAAAACAACATTATCAGGATACATATTCAAATTTAAAATTGTTTCTTGCATGGTCTTTAGAGACGACAGAAATAGTTGAAATGTCTTGCATCTTAATGTCTGGGAATAAAATCTTTTATTATTTCCTTAAATCGATATTGCAAAAAAAATGTAATGGAATATTCTTAAAGAAGACTTTATGAGGATATATATTCAGACCTAAAATTATTTTTTAAATGGTCTTCAGAGACGGCAGTAATTATTTAAATGTCTTGCATCTTAACGTCTGGGAATAAAATGTTTTATAATTTCCTTAAATCGATATTGCGAAAAAATTGTATTGGAATATTCTTAAAAACCACATCATCAGGATACATATACAGAACTAAAATTGTTTTTTGAATGGTCTTTAGAGACGGCAGAAATTACTGAAATGTCTTGCATCTTAACGTCTGTGGATAAAATCTTTTATAATTTCCTTAAATCGATATTGCATAAAAATATATTGGAATATTCTTAAAAACGACATCATCAGGATACATATTCAGATTTAAAATTGTTTCTTGAATGGTCGTTAGAGACGACAGAAATAGTTGAAATGTCTTGCATCTTAATGTCTGGGAATAAAATCTTTTATAATTTCCTTAAATCGATATTGCGAAAAAATTGTATTGGAATATTCTTAAAAACGACATCATCAGGATACATATTCAGATTTAAAATTGTTTTTTGCATGGTCGTTAGAGACGGTAGTAATTATTTAAATGTCTTGCATCTTAACGTCTGGGAATAAAAAGTTTTTTAATTCCCTTAAATCGATATTGCAAAAAAATGTAATGGAATATTCTTAAAAACGACATCATCAGGATACATATTCAGATTTAAAATTGTTTCTTGAATGGTCCTTAGGGACGACAGAAATAATTGAAATGTCTTGTATCTTAATGTCTTGGAATAAAATCTTTTATAATTTCCTTAAATCGATATTGCAAAAAAATGTATTGGAATATTCTTAAAGACGACATCATCAGGATACATATTCAGATTTAAGATTATTTCTTAAATGGTCGTTAGAGACGACAGAAATAATTGAAATGTCTTTCATCTTAATGTCTGGGAATAAAATCTTTTATAATTTCCTTAAATCGATATTGCAAAAAAATGTAATGGAATATTCTTAAAAACGACATCATCAGGATACATATTCAGATTTAAAATTGTTTCTTGAATGGTCGTTAGAGACGGCAGTAAATATTGAAATGTGTTGCATCTTAACGTCTGGGAATAAAATCTTTTATAATTTCCTGAAATCGATATTGCGAAAAAATTGTATTGGAATATTCTTAAAAACGACATCATCAGGATACATATTCAGATTTAAGATTGTTTCTTAAATGGTCGTTAGAGACGACAGAAATAATTGAAATGTCTTTCATCTTAATGTCTGGGAATAAAATCTTTTATAATTTCCTTAAATCGATATTGCAAAAAAATGTAATGGAATATTCTTAAAAACGACATCATCAGGATACATATTCAGATTTAAGATTGTTTCTTAAATGGTCTTTAGAGACGGCAGAAATTATTGAAATTTCTTGCATCTTAACGTCTGTGGATAAAATCTTTTATAATTTCCTTAAATCGGTATTGCAAAATAATGTAATGGAATATTCTGAAAGAAGACTTTATGAGGATACATATTCAGACTTAAAATTGTTTTTTGAATGGTCTTTAGAGACGGCAGAAATTATTGAAATGTGTTGCATCTTAATGTCTGGGATCAAAATCTTTTATAATTTCCTTAAATCGATATTGCAAAAAAAATGTAATGGAATATTCTTAAAGAAGTCTTTATGAGGATACATATTCAGACCTAAAATTATTTTATCAATGGTCTTCAGAGACGGCAGATATTACTGAAATGTCTTGCATCTTAACGTCTGTGGATAAAATCTTTTATAATTTCCTTAAATCGATATTGCAAAAAAATGTATTGGAATATTCTTAAAAACGACATCATCAGGATACATATTCAGATTTAAGATTGTTTCTTAAATGGTCGTTAGAGACGACAGAAATAATTGAAATGTCTTTCATCTTAATGTCTGGGAATAAAATCTTTTATAATTTCCTTAAATCGTAATTGCGAAAAAATTGTATTGGAATATTATTAAAAACGACATCATCAGGATACATATTCAGATTTAAAATTGTTTCTTGCATGGTCGTTAGAGACGTTATTATTTATTTAAATGTCTTGAATCTTAACGTCTGGGAATAAAAAGTTTTTTAATTCCCTTAAATCGATATTGCAAAAAAATGTAATGGAATATTCTTAAAAACGACATCATCAGGATACATATTCAGATTTAAAATTGTTTCTTGAATGGTCCTTAGGGACGACAGAAATAATTGAAATGTCTTGTATCTTAATGTCTGGGAATAAAATCTTTTATAATTTCCTGAAATCGATATTGCGAAAAAATTGTATTGGAATGTTCTTAAAAACGACATCATCAGGATACATATTCAGATTTAAGATTGTTTCTTAAATGGTCGTTAGAGACGACAGAAATAATTGAAATGTCTTTCATCTTAATGTCTGGTATTAAAATCTTTTATATTTTCCTTAAATCGATATTGCAAAAAAATGTAATCGAATATACTTAAAAACGACATCATCAGGATACATATTCAGATTTAAGATTGTTTCTTAAATGGTCTTTAGAGACGGCAGAAATTATTGAAATTTCTTGCATCTTAACGTCTGTGGATAAAATCTTTTATAATTTCCTTAAATCGGTATTGCAAAATAATGTAATGGAATATTCTGAAAGAAGACTTTATGAGGATACATATTCAGACCTAAAATTATTTTTTCAATGGTCTTCAGAGACGGCAGAAATTACTGAAATGTCTTGCATCTTAACGTCTGGGATCAAAATCTTTTATAATTTCCTTAAATCGATATTGCAAAAAAAATGTAATGGAATATTCTGAAAGAAGAACTTATGAGGATACATATTCAGACTTAAAATTGTTTTTTGAATGGCCTTTAGAGACGTCAGTTATTATTTAAATGTCTTGCATCTTAACGTCTGGGAATAAAATGTTTTACAATTTCCTTAAATCGATATTGCAAAAAAAATGTATTGGGCTATTCTTAAAGACGACATCATCAGGATACATATTTAGAATTAAAATTGTTTTTTGAATGGTCTTTAGAGATGGCAGAAATAATTGAAATGTGTTGCATCTTAATGTCTGGGATCAAAATCTTTTATAATTTCCTTAAATCGATATTGCAAAAAAAATGTAATGGAATATTCTTAAAGAAGCCTTTATGAGGATACATATTCAGACCTAAAATTATTTTTTCAATGGTCTTCAGAGACGGCAGATATTACTGAAATGTCTTGCATCTTAACGTCTGTGGATACAATCTTTTATAATTTCCTTAAATCGATATTGCAAAAAAAATGTAATCGAATATACTTAAAAACGACATCATCAGGATACATATTCAGATTTAAAATTGTTATTTGAATCGTCTTTAGAGACGGCAGTAAATATTGAAGTGTGTTGCATCTTAACCTCTGGGAATAAAATGTTTTATAATTTCCTTAAATCGATATTGCAAAAAAAATGTATTGGGCTATTCTTAAAGACGACATCATCAGGATACATATTTAGAATTAAAATTGTTTTTTGAATGGTCTTTAGAGATGGCAGAAATAATTGAAATGTGTTGCATCTTAATGTCTGGGATCAAAATCTTTTATAATTTCCTTGAAACGAAATTGCAAAAAAAATGTAATGGAATATCCTTAAAGAAGACTTTATGAGGATACATATTCAGACCTAAAATTATTTTTTCAATGGTCTTCAGAGACGGCAGATATTACTGAAATGTCTTGCATCTTAAAGTCTGTGGATAAAATCTTTCATAATTTCCTTAAATCGATATTGCAAAATAATGTAATGGAATATTCTTGAAGAAGACTTTATGAGGAAACACATTCAGACTTAAAATTGTTTTTTGAATGGTCTTTAGAGACGGCAGAAATTATTGAATTGTGTTGCATCTTAATGTCTGGGAATAAAATCTTTTATAATTTCCTTAAATCGTAATTGCAAAAAAAATGTAATGGAATATTCTTAAAGAAGACTTTATGAGGATACATATTCAGACCTAAAATTATTTTTTGAATTGTCTTCAGAGACGGCAGATATTACTGAAATGTCTTGCATCTTAACGTCTGTGGATAAAATGTTTTATAATTCCCTTAAATCGATATTGCGAAAAAATTGTATTGGAATATTCTTAAAAACGACATCATCAGGATACATATTCAGATTTAAAATTGTTTCTTGAATGGTCGTTAGAGACGGCAGTAATTATTTAAATGTCTTGCATCTTAACGTCTGGGAATAAAATGTTTTATAATTTCCTTAAATCGATGTTGCAAAAAAATGTAATGGAATATTCTTAAAAACGACATCATCAGGATACATATTCAGATTTAAAATTGTTTCTTGAATGGTCGTTAGGGACGACAGAAATAATTCAAATGTCTTGCATCTTAATGTCTGGGAATAAAATCTTTTATAATTTCCTTAAATCGTAATTGCAAAAAAAATGTAATGGAATATTCTTAAAGAAGAATTTATGAGGATACATATTCAGACCTAAAATTATTTTTTCAATGGTCTTCAGAGACGGCAGGTATTACTGAAATGTCTTGCATCTTAACGTCTGTGGATAAAATCTTTTATAATTTCCTTAAATCGATATTGCAAAAAAATGTAATGGAATATTCTTAAAGAAGACTTTATGAGGATACATATTCAGACCTAAAATTATTTTTTCAATTGTCTTCAGAGACGGCAGATATTACTGAAATGTCTTGCATCTTAACGGCTGTGGTTAAAATCTTTTATAATTTCCTGAAATCGATATTGCGAAAAAATTGTATTGGAATATTATTAAAAACGACATCATCAGGATACATATTCAGATTTAAAATTGTTTCTTGCATGGTCGTTAGAGACGGCAGTAATTATTTAAATGTCTTGCATCTTAACGTGTGGGGATAAAATCTTTTATAATTCCCTTAAATCGATATTGCAAAGAATGTAATGGAATATTCTTAAAAACGACATCATCAGGATACATATTCAGATTTAAAATTGTTTCTTGCATGGTCGTTAGAGACGACAGAAATAGTTGAAATGTCTTGCATCTTAATGTCTGGGAATAAAATCTTTTATAATTTCCTTAAATCGTAATTGCAAAAAAAATGTAATGAAATATTCTTAAAGTAGACTTTAAGAGTATACATATTCAGACCTAAAATTATTTTTTCAATGGTCTTCAGAGACGGCAGGTATTACTGAAATGTCTTGCATCTTAACGTCTGTGGATAAAATCTTTTATAATTTCCTTAAATCGATATTGCAAAAAAAATGTAATGGAATATTCTTGAAGAAGACTTTATGAGGAAACATATTCAGACTTAAAATTGTTTTTTGAATGGTCTTTAGAGACGGCAGAAATTATTGAAATGTGTTGCATCTTAATGTCTGGGATCAAAATCTTTTATAATTTCCATAAATCGATATTGCAAAAAAATGTGATGGAATATTCTTGAAGAAGACTTTATGAGGATACATATTCAGACCTAAAATTATTTTTTAAATGGTCTTCAGAGACGGCAGATATTACTGAAATGTCTTGCATCTTAACGTCTGTGGATAAAATCTTTTATAATTTCCTTAAATCGATATTGCATAAAAATATATTGGAATACTCTTAAAAACGACATTATCAGGATACATATTCAGACTTAAAATTGTTTTTTGAATGGTCTTTAGAGACGGCAGAAATTATTGAAATGTCTTGCATCTTAACGTCTGGGAATAAAATGTTTTATAATTTCCTTAAATCGATATTGCAAAAAAATGTAATGGAATATTCTTAAAAACGACATCATCAGGATACATATTCAGATTTAAAATTGTTTCTTGCATGGTCGTTAGAGACGACAGAAATAGTTGAAATGTCTTGCATCTTAATGTCTGGGAATAAAATCTTTTATAATTTCCTTAAATCGTAATTGCAAAAAAAATGTAATGGAATATTCTTAAAGAAGACTTTAAGAGGATACATATTCAGACCTAAAATTATTTTTTCAATGGTCTTCAGAGACGGCAGGTATTACTGAAATGTCTTTCATCTTAACGTCTGAGGATAAAATCTTTTATAATTTCCTTAAATCGATATTGCAAAAAAAATGTAATGGAATATTCTTAAAGAAGACTTTATGAGGATACATATTCAGACCTAAAATTATTTTTTCAATTGTCTTCAGAGACGGCAGATATTACTGAAATGTCTTGCATCTTAACGGCTGTGGTTAAAATCTTTTATAATTTCCTGAAATCGATATTGCGAAAAAATTGTATTGGAATATTATTAAAAACGACATCATCAGGATACATATTCAGATTTAAAATTGTTTCTTGCATGGTCGTTAGAGACGGCAGTAATTATTTAAATGTCTTGCATCTTAACGTCTGGGAATAAAATCTTTTATAATTTCCTTAAATCGATATTGCAAAAAAATGTAATCGAATATACTTAAAAACGACATCATCAGGATACATATTCAGATTTAAAATTGTTACTTGAATGGTCGTTAGAGACGACAGAAATAACTGAAATGTCTTGCATCTTAATGTCTGGGAATAAAATCTTTTATAATGTCCTTAAATCGTAATTGCAAAAAAAATGTAATGGAATATTCTTAAAGAAGCCTTTATGAGGATACATATTCAGACCTAAAATTATTTTTTCAATGGTCTTCAGAGACGGCAGATATTATTGAAATTTCTTGCATCTTAACGTCTGTGGATAAAATCTTTTATAATTTCCTTAAATCGATATTGCAAAAAAAATGTAATGGAATATTCTTAAAGAAGACTTTATGAGGATACATATTCAGACCTAAAATTATTTTTTCAATTGTCTTCAGAGACGGCAGATATCACTGAAATGTCTTGCATCTTAACGGCTGTGGTTAAAATCTTTTATAATTTCCTGAAATCGACATTGCGAAAAAATTGTATTGGAATATTCTTAAAAACGACATCATCAGGATACATATTCAGATTTAAAATTGTTTCTTGCATGGTCGTTAGAGACGGCAGTAATTATTTAAATGTCTTGCATCTTAACGTCTGTGGATAAAATCTTTTATAATTTCCTTAAATCGATATTGGAAAAAAAATGTAATGGAATATTCTTGAAGAAGACTTTATGAGGAAACATATTCAGACTTAAAATTGTTTTTTGAATGGTCTTTAGAGACGGCAGAAATTATTGAAATGTGTTGCATCTTAATGTCTGGGATCAAAATCTTTTATAATTTCCTTAAATCGATATTGCATAAAAATATATTGGAATACTCTTAAAAACGACATTATCAGGATACATATTCAAATTTAAAATTGTTTCTTGCATGGTCTTTAGAGACGACAGAAATAGTTGAAATGTCTTGCATCTTAATGTCTGGGAATAAAATCTTTTATTATTTCCTTAAATCGATATTGCAAAAAAAATGTAATGGAATATTCTTAAAGAAGAGTTTATGAGGATATATATTCAGACCTAAAATTATTTTTTAAATGGTCTTCAGAGACGGCAGATATTACTGAAATGTCTTGCATCTTAACGTCTGTGGATAAAATCTTTTATAATTTCCTTAAATCGATATTGCATAAAAATATATTGGAATATTCTTAAAGACGACATTATGAGGATATATATTCAGACCTAAAATTATTTTTTAAATGGTCTTCAGAGACGGCAGTAATTATTTAAATGTCTTGCATCTTAACGTCTGGGAATAAAATCTTTTATAATTTCCTTAAATCGATATTGCATAAAAATATATTGGAATACTCTTAAAAACGACATTATCAGGATACATATTCAAATTTAAAATTGTTTCTTGCATGGTCTTTAGAGACGACAGAAATAGTTGAAATGTCTTGCATCTTAATGTCTGGGAATAAAATCTTTTATAATTTCCTTAAATCGATATTGCAAAAAAATGTATTGGAATATTCTTAAAGAAGACATCATGAGGATATATATTCAGACCTAAAATTATTTTTTAAATGGTCTTCAGAGACGGCAGTAATTATTTAAATGTCTTGCATCTTAACGTCTGGGAATAAAATGTTTTATAATTTCCTTAAATCGATATTGCGAAAAAATTGTATTGGAATATTCTTAAAAACCACATCATCAGGATACATATACAGAACTAAAATTGTTTTTTGAATGGTCTTTAGAGACGGCAGAAATTACTGAAATGTCTTGCATCTTAACGTCTGTGGATAAAATCTTTTATAATTTCCTGAAATCGATATTGCAAAAAAATGTAATGGAATATTCTTAAAAACGACATCATCAGGATACATATTCAGATTTAAAATTGTTTCTTGCATGGTCGTTAGAGACGACAGAAATAGTTGAAATGTCTTGCATCTTAATGTTTGGGAATAAAATCTTTTATAATTTCCTTAAATCGTAATTGCGAAAAAATTGTATTGGAATATTATTAAAAACGACATCATCAGGATACATATTCAGATTTAAAATTGTTTTTTGCATGGTCGTTAGAGACGGTAGTAATTATTTAAATGTCTTGCATCTTAACGTCTGGGAATAAAAAGTTTTTTAATTCCCTTAAATCGATATTGCAAAAAAATGTAATGGAATATTCTTAAAAACGACATCATCAGGATACATATTCAGATTTAAAATTGTTTCTTGAATGGTCCTTAGGGACGACAGAAATAATTGAAATGTCTTGTATCTTAATGTCTTGGAATAAAATCTTTTATAATTTCCTTAAATCGATATTGCAAAAAAATGTATTGGAATATTCTTAAAGACGACATCATCAGGATACATATTCAGATTTAAGATTATTTCTTAAATGGTCGTTAGAGACGACAGAAATAATTGAAATGTCTTTCATCTTAATGTCTGGGAATAAAATCTTTTATAATTTCCTTAAATCGATATTGCAAAAAAATGTAATGGAATATTCTTAAAAACGACATCATCAGGATACATATTCAGATTTAAAATTGTTTCTTGAATGGTCGTTAGAGACGGCAGTAAATATTGAAATGTGTTGCATCTTAACGTCTGGGAATAAAATCTTTTATAATTTCCTGAAATCGATATTGCGAAAAAATTGTATTGGAATATTCTTAAAAACGACATCATCAGGATACATATTCAGATTTAAGATTGTTTCTTAAATGGTCGTTAGAGACGACAGAAATAATTGAAATGTCTTTCATCTTAATGTCTGGGAATAAAATCTTTTATAATTTCCTTAAATCGATATTGCAAAAAAATGTAATGGAATATTCTTAAAAACGACATCATCAGGATACATATTCAGATTTAAAATTGTTTCTTAAATGGTCTTTAGAGACGGCAGAAATTATTGAAATTTCTTGCATCTTAACGTCTGTGGATAAAATCTTTTATAATTTCCTTAAATCGGTATTGCAAAATAATGTAATGGAATATTCTTGAAGAAGACTTTATGAGGAAACATATTCAGACTTAAAATTGTTTTTTGAATGGTCTTTAGAGACGGCAGAAATTATTGAAATGTGTTGCATCTTAATGTCTGGGATCAAAATCTTTTATAATTTCCTTAAATCGATATTGCAAAAAAAATGTAATGGAATATTCTTAAAGAAGTCTTTATGAGGATACATATTCAGACCTAAAATTTTTTTTTCAATGGTCTTCAGAGACGGCAGATATTACTGAAATGTCTTGCATCTTAACGTCTGTGGATAAAATCTTTTATAATTTCCTTAAATCGATATTGCATAAAAATATATTGGAATATTCTTAAAAACGACATCATCAGGATACATATTCAGATTTAAGATTGTTTCTTAAATGGTCGTTAGAGACGACAGAAATAATTGAAATGTCTTTCATCTTAATGTCTGGGAATAAAATCTTTTATAATTTCCTTAAATCGTAATTGCGAAAAAATTGTATTGGAATATTATTAAAAACGACATCATCAGGATACATATTCAGATTTAAAATTGTTTCTTGCATGGTCGTTAGAGACGGCAGTAATTATTTAAATGTCTTGCATCTTAACGTCTGGGAATAAAATGTTTTATAATTCCATTAAATCGATATTGCAAAAAAATGTAATGGAATATTCTTAAAAACGACATCATCAGGATACATATTCAGATTTAAAATTGTTTCTTGAATGGTCCTTAGGGACGACAGAAATAATTGAAATGTCTTGTATCTTAATGTCTTGGAATAAAATCTTTTATAATTTCCTTAAATCGATATTGCAAAAAAATCTAATGGAATATTCTTAAAAACGACATCATCAGGATACATATTCAGATTTAAAATTGTTTCTTGAATGGTCCTTAGGGACGACAGAAATAATTGAAATGTCTTGTATCTTAATGTCTGGGAATAAAATCTTTTATAATTTCCTGAAATCGATATTGCGAAAAAATTGTATTGGAATATTCTTAAAAACGACATCATCAGGATACATATTCAGATTTAAGATTGTTTCTTAAATGGTCGTTAGAGACGACAGAAATAATTGAAATGTCTTTCATCTTAATGTCTGGGAATAAAATCTTTTATAATTTCCTTAAATCGATATTGCAAAAAAATGTAATGGAATATTCTTAAAAACGACATCATCAGGATACATATTCAGATTTAAGATTGTTTCTTAAATGGTCTTTAGAGACGGCAGAAATTATTGAAATTTCTTGCATCTTAACGTCTGTGGATAAAATCTTTTATAATTTCCTTAAATCGGTATTGCAAAATAATGTAATGGAATATTCTGAAAGAAGACTTTATGAGGATACATATTCAGACCTAAAATTATTTTTTCAATGGTCTTCAGAGAGGGCAGAAATTACTGAAATGTGTTGCATCTTAACGTCTGGGAATAAAATCTTTTATAATTTCCTTAAATCGATATTGGAAATGAAATGTAATTGAATATTCTGAAAGAAGACATTATGAGGATACATATTCAGACCTAAAATTGTTTTTTGAATGGTCTTCAGGGACGGCAGATATTACTGAAATGTCTTGCATCTTCATGTCTGGGAATAAAATCTTTTATAATTTCCTTAAATCGATATTGCAAAAAAATGTAATGGAATATTCTTAAAAACGACATCATCAGGATACATATTCAGATTTAAAATTGTTTCTTGAATGGTCGTTAGAGACGACAGAAATAACTGAAATGTCTTGCATCTTAATGTCTGGGAATAAAATCTTTTATAATTTCCTTAAATCGTAATTGCAAAAAAAATGTAATGGAATATTCTTAAAGAAGACTTTAAGAGGATACATATTCAGACCTAAAATTATTTTTTCAATGGTCTTCAGAGACGGCAGGTATTACTGAAATGTCTTGCATCTTAACGTCTGTGGATAAAATCTTTTATAATTTCCTTAAATCGATATTGCAAAAAAAATGTAATGGAATATTCTTAAAGAAGACTTTATGAGGATACATATTCAGACCTAAAATTATTTTTTCAATTGTCTTCAGAGACGGCAGATATTACTGAAATGTCTTGCATCTTAACGGCTGTGGTTAAAATCTTTTATAATTTCCTGAAATCGATATTGCGAAAAAATTGTATTGGAATATTATTAAAAACGACATCATCAGGATACATATTCAGATTTAAAATTGTTTCTTGCATGGTCGTTAGAGACGGCAGTAATTATTTAAATGTCTTGCATCTTAACGTGTGGGGATAAAATCTTTTATAATTCCCTTAAATCGATATTGCAAAGAATGTAATGGAATATTCTTAAAAACGACATCATCAGGATACATATTCAGATTTAAAATTGTTTCTTGCATGGTCGTTAGAGACGACAGAAATAGTTGAAATGTCTTGCATCTTAATGTCTGGGAATAAAATCTTTTATAATTTCCTTAAATCATAATTGCAAAAAATGTAATGGAATATTCTTAAAGAAGCCTTTATGAGGATACATATTCAGACCTAAAATTATTTTTTCAATGGTCTTCAGAGACGGCAGATATTACTGAAATGTCTTGCATCTTAACGTCTGTGGATAAAATCTTTTATAATTTCCTTAAATCGATATTGCAAAAAAAATGTAATGGAATATTCTTAAAGAAGACTTTATGAGGATACATATTCAGACCTAAAATTATTTTTTCAATTGTCTTCAGAGACGGCAGATATTACTGAAATGTCTTGCATCTTAACGGCTGTGGATAAAATCTTTTATAATTTCCTGAAATCGATATTGCGAAAAAATTGTATTGGAATATTATTAAAAACGACATCATCAGGATACATATTCAGATTTAAAATTGTTTCTTGCATGGTCGTTAGAGACGGCAGTAATTATTTAAATGTCTTGCATCTTAACATCTGGGAATGAAATCTTTTATAATTTCCTTAAATCGATATTGGAAAAAAAATGTAATGGAATATTCTTGAAGAAGACTTTATGAGGAAACATATTCAGACTTAAAATTGTTTTTTGAATGGTCTTTAGAGACGGCAGAAATTATTGAAATGTGTTGCATCTTAATGTCTGGGATCAAAATCTTTTATAATTTCCTTAAATCGATATTGCATAAAAATATATTGGAATACTCTTAAAAACGACATTATCAGGATACATATTCAAATTTAAAATTGTTTCTTGCATGGTCTTTAGAGACGACAGAAATAGTTGAAATGTCTTGCATCTTAATGTCTGGGAATAAAATCTTTTATTATTTCCTTAAATCGATATTGCAAAAAAAATGTAATGGAATATTCTTAAAGAAGAGTTTATGAGGATATATATTCAGACCTAAAATTATTTTTTAAATGGTCTTCAGAGACGGCAGATATTACTGAAATGTCTTGCATCTTAACGTCTGTGGATAAAATCTTTTATAATTTCCTTAAATCGATATTGCATAAAAATATATTGGAATATTCTTAAAGAAGACTTTATGAGGATATATATTCAGACCTAAAATTATTTTTTAAATGGTCTTCAGAGACGGCAGTAATTATTTAAATGTCTTGCATCTTAACGTCTGGGAATAAAATCTTTTATAATTTCCTTAAATCGATATTGCATAAAAATATATTGGAATACTCTTAAAAACGACATTATCAGGATACATATTCAAATTTAAAATTGTTTCTTGCATGGTCTTTAGAGACGACAGAAATAGTTGAAATGTCTTGCATCTTAATGTCTGGGAATAAAATCTTTTATAATTTCCTTAAATCGATATTGCAAAAAAATGTATTGGAATATTCTTAAAGAAGACTTTATGAGGATATATATTCAGACCTAAAATTATTTTTTAAATGGTCTTCAGAGACGGCAGTAATTATTTAAATGTCTTGCATCTTAACGTCTGGGAATAAAATGTTTTATAATTTCCTTAAATCGATATTGCGAAAAAATTGTATTGGAATATTCTTAAAAACCACATCATCAGGATACATATACAGAACTAAAATTGTTTTTTGAATGGTCTTTAGAGACGGCAGAAATTACTGAAATGTCTTGCATCTTAACGTCTGTGGATAAAATGTTTTATAATTTCCTGAAATCGATATTGCAAAAAAATGTAATGGAATATTCTTAAAAACGACATCATCAGGATACATATTCAGATTTAAAATTGTTTTTTGCATGGTCGTTAGAGACGACAGAAATAGTTGAAATGTCTTGCATCTTAATGTTTGGGAATAAAATCTTTTATAATTTCCTTAAATCGTAATTGCGAAAAAATTGTATTGGAATATTCTTAAAAACGACATCATCAGGATACATATTCAGATTTAAAATTGTTTTTTGCATGGTCGTTAGAGACGGTAGTAATTATTTAAATGTCTTGCATCTTAACGTCTGGGAATAAAAAGTTTTTTAATTCCCTTAAATCGATATTGCAAAAAAATGTAATGGAATATTCTTAAAAACGACATCATCAGGATACATATTCAGATTTAAAATTGTTTCTTGAATGGTCCTTAGGGACGACAGAAATAATTGAAATGTCTTGTATCTTAATGTCTTGGAATAAAATCTTTTATAATTTCCTTAAATCGATATTGCAAAAAAATGTATTGGAATATTCTTAAAGACGACATCATCAGGATACATATTCAGATTTAAGATTATTTCTTAAATGGTCGTTAGAGACGACAGAAATAATTGAAATGTCTTTCATCTTAATGTCTGGGAATAAAATGTTTTATAATTTCCTTAAATCGATATTGCAAAAATGTAATGGAATATTCTTAAAAACGACATCATCAGGATACATATTCAGATTTAAAATTGTTTCTTGAATGGTCGTTAGAGACGGCAGTAAATATTGAAATGTGTTGCATCTTAACGTCTGGGAATAAAATCTTTTATAATTTCCTGAAATCGATATTGCGAAAAAATTGTATTGGAATATTCTTAAAAACGACATCATCAGGATACATATTCAGATTTAAGATTGTTTCTTAAATGGTCGTTAGAGACGACAGAAATAATTGAAATGTCTTTCATCTTAATGTCTGGGAATAAAATCTTTTATAATTTCCTTAAATCGATATTGCAAAAAAATGTAATGGAATATTCTTAAAAACGACATCATCAGGATACATATTCAGATTTAAAATTGTTTCTTAAATGGTCTTTAGAGACGGCAGAAATTATTGAAATTTCTTGCATCTTAACGTCTGTGGATAAAATCTTTTATAATTTCCTTAAATCGGTATTGCAAAATAATGTAATGGAATATTCTGAAAGAAGACTTTATGAGGATACATATTCAGACTTAAAATTGTTTTTTGAATGGTCTTTAGAGACGGCAGAAATTATTGAAATGTGTTGCATCTTAATGTCTGGGATCAAAATCTTTTATAATTTCCTTAAATCGATATTGCAAAAAAAATGTAATGGAATATTCTTAAAGAAGTCTTTATGAGGATACATATTCAGACCTAAAATTATTTTATCAATGGTCTTCAGAGACGGCAGATATTACTGAAATGTCTTGCATCTTAACGTCTGTGGATAAAATCTTTTATAATTTCCTTAAATCGATATTGCATAAAAATATATTGGAATACTCTTAAAAACGACATTATCAGGATACATATTCAGATTTAAGATTGTTTCTTAAATGGTCGTTAGAGACGACAGAAATAATTGAAATGTCTTTCATCTTAATGTCTGGGAATAAAATCTTTTATAATTTCCTTAAATCGTAATTGCGAAAAAATTGTATTGGAATATTCTTAAAAACGACATCATCAGGATACATATTCAGATTTAAAATTTTTTCTTGCATCGTCGTTAGAGACGGCAGTAATTATTTAAATGTCTTGCATCTTAACGTCTGGGAATAAAATGTTTTATAATTCCATTAAATCGATATTGCAAAAAAATGTAATGGAATATTCTTAAAAACGACATCATCAGGATACATATTCAGATTTAAAATTGTTTCTTGAATGGTCCTTAGGGACGACAGAAATAATTGAAATGTCTTGTATCTTAATGTCTTGGAATAAAATCTTTTATAATTTCCTTAAATCGATATTGCAAAAAAATCTAATGGAATATTCTTAAAAACGACATCATCAGGATACATATTCAGATTTAAGATTGTTTCTTAAATGGTCTTTAGAGACGGCAGAAATTATTGAAATTTCTTGCATCTTAACGTCTGTGGATAAAATCTTTTATAATTTCCTTAAATCGGTATTGCAAAATAATGTAATGGAATATTCTGAAAGAAGACTTTATGAGGATACATATTCAGACCTAAAATTATTTTTTCAATGGTCTTCAGAGACGGCAGAAATTACTGAAATGTGTTGCATCTTAACGTCTGTGTATAAAATCTTTTATAATTTCCTTAAATCGATATTGCAAAAAAAATGTAATGGAATATTCTGAAAGAAGAACTTATGAGGATACATATTCAGGCTTAAAATTGTTTTTTGAATGGCCTTTAGGGACGGCAGTAATTATTTAAATGTCTTGCATCTTAACGTCTGGGAATAAAATGTTTTATAATTTCCTTAAATCGATATTGCAAAAAAAATGTATTGGGCTATTCTTAAAGTCGACATCATCAGGATACATATTTAGAATTGAAATTGATTTTTTGAATAGTCTTTAGAGACGGCAGAAATTATTGAAATGTGTTGCATATTAATGTCTGGGATCAAAATCTTTTATAATTTCCTTAAATTGATATTGCAAAAAAAAATCGAATGGAATATTCTTAAAGAAGACTTTATGAGGATACATATTCAGACCTAAAATTATTTTTTCAATTGTCTTCAGAGACGGCAGATATTACTGAAATGTCTTGCATCTTAACGTCTGTGGATAAAATCTTTTATAATTTCCTGAAATCGATATTGCGAAAAAATTGTATTGGAATATTATTAAAAACGACATCATCAGGATACATATTCAGATTTAAAATTGTTTCTTGCATGGTCGTTAGAGACGGCAGTAATTATTTAAATGTCTTGCATCTTAACATCTGGGAATGAAATCTTTTATAATTTCCTTAAATCGATATTTAAAAAAAAAATGTAATGGAATTTACTGAAAGAAGACTTTATGAGGAAACATATTCAGACTTAAAATTGTTTTTTGAATGGTCTTTAGAGACGGCAGAAATTATTGAAATGTGTTGCATCTTAATGTCTGGGATAAAATCTTTTATAATTTCCTTAAATCGATATTGCATAAAAATATATTGGAATACTCTTAAAAACGACATTATCAGGATACATATTCAAATTTAAAATTGTTTCTTGCATGGTCTTTAGAGACGACAGAAATAGTTGAAATGTCTTGCATCTTAATGTCTGGGAATAAAATCTTTTATTATTTCCTTAAATCGATATTGCAAAAAAAATGTAATGGAATATTCTTAAAGAAGAGTTTATGAGGATATATATTCAGACCTAAAATTATTTTTTAAATGGTCTTCAGAGACGGCAGATATTACTGAAATGTCTTGCATCTTAACGTCTGTGGATAAAATCTTTTATAATTTCCTTAAATCGATATTGCATAAAAATATATTGGAATACTCTTAAAGAAGACTTTATGAGGATATATATTCAGACCTAAAATTATTTTTTAAATGGTCTTCAGAGACGGCAGTAATTATTTAAATGTCTTGCATCTTAACGTCTGGGAATAAAATCTTTTATAATTTCCTTAAATCGATATTGCATAAAAATATATTGGAATACTCTTAAAAACGACATTATCAGGATACATATTCAAATTTAAAATTGTTTCTTGCATGGTCTTTAGAGACGACAGAAATAGTTGAAATGTCTTGCATCTTAATGTCTGGGAATAAAATCTTTTATAATTTCCTTAAATCGATATTGCAAAAAAATGTAATGGAATATTCTTAAAGAAGACTTTATGAGGATATATATTCAGACCTAAAATTATTTTTTAAATGGTCTTCAGAGACGGCAGTAATTATTTAAATGTCTTGCATCTTAACGTCTGGGAATAAAATGTTTTATAATTTCCTTAAATCGATATTGCGAAAAAATTGTATTGGAATATTCTTAAAAACGACATCATCAGGATACATATTCAGACCTAAAATTATTTTTTCAATGGTCTTCAGAGACGGCAGGTATTACTGAAATGTCTTGCATCTTAACGTCTGTGGATAAAATCTTTTATAATTTCCTTAAATCGATATTGCAAAAAAATGTAATGGAATATTCTTAAAAACGACATCATCAGGATACATATTCAGATTTAAAATTGTTTCTTGCATGGTCGTTAGAGACGACAGAAATAGTTGAAATGTCTTGCATCTTAATGTTTGGGAATAAAATCTTTTATAATTTCCTTAAATCGTAATTGCGAAAAAATTGTATTGGAATATTATTAAAAACGACATCATCAGGATACATATTCAGATTTAAAATTGTTTCTTGCATGGTCGTTAGAGACGGTAGTAATTATTTAAATGTCTTGCATCTTAACGTCTGGGAATAAAAAGTTTTATAATTCCCTTAAATCGATATTGCAAAAAAATGTAATGGAATATTCTTAAAAACGACATCATCAGGATACATATTCAGATTTAAAATTGTTTCTTGAATGGTCCTTAGGGACGACAGAAATAATTGAAATGTCTTGTATCTTAATGTCTTGGAATAAAATCTTTTATAATTTCCTTAAATCGATATTGCAAAAAAATGTATTGGAATATTCTTAAAGACGACATCATCAGGATACATATTCAGATTTAAGATTATTTCTTAAATGGTCGTTAGAGACGACAGAAATAATTGAAATGTCTTTCATCTTAATGTCTGGGAATAAAATCTTTTATAATTTCCTTAAATCGATATTGCAAAAAAATGTAATGGAATATTCTTAAAAACGACATCATCAGGATACATATTCAGATTTAAAATTGTTTCTTGAATGGTCGTTAGAGACGGCAGTAAATATTGAAATGTGTTGCATCTTAACGTCTGGGAATAAAATCTTTTATAATTTCCTGAAATCGATATTGCGAAAAAATTGTATTGGAATATTCTTAAAAACGACATCATCAGGATACATATTCAGATTTAAGATTGTTTCTTAAATGGTCGTTAGAGACGACAGAAATAATTGAAATGTCTTTCATCTTAATGTCTGGGAATAAAATCTTTTATAATTTCCTTAAATCGATATTGCAAAAAAATGTAATGGAATATTCTTAAAAACGACATCATCAGGATACATATTCAGATTTAAAATTGTTTCTTAAATGGTCTTTAGAGACGGCAGAAATTATTGAAATTTCTTGCATCTTAACGTCTGTGGATAAAATCTTTTATAATTTCCTTAAATCGGTATTGCAAAATAATGTAATGGAATATTCTGAAAGAAGACTTTATGAGGATACATATTCAGACTTAAAATTGTTTTTTGAATGGTCTTTAGAGACGGCAGAAATTATTGAAATGTGTTGCATCTTAATGTCTGGGATCAAAATCTTTTATAATTTCCTTAAATCGATATTGCAAAAAAAATGTAATGGAATATTCTTAAAGAAGTCTTTATGAGGATACATATTCAGACCTAAAATTATTTTATCAATGGTCTTCAGAGACGGCAGATATTACTGAAATGTCTTGCATCTTAACGTCTGTGGATAAAATCTTTTATAATTTCCTTAAATCGATATTGCATAAAAATATATTGGAATACTCTTAAAAACGACATTATCAGGATACATATTCAGATTTAAGATTGTTTCTTAAATGGTCGTTAGAGACGACAGAAATAATTGAAATGTCTTTCATCTTAATGTCTGGGAATAAAATCTTTTATAATTTCCTTAAATCGTAATTGCGAAAAAATTGTATTGGAATATTATTAAAAACGACATTATCAGGATACATATTCAAATTTAAAATTGTTTCTTGCATGGTCGTTAGAGACGGCAGTAATTATTTAAATGTCTTGCATCTTAACGTCTGGGAATAAAATGTTTTATAATTCCATTAAATCGATATTGCAAAAAAATGTAATGGAATATTCTTAAAAACGACATCATCAGGATACATATTCAGATTTAAAATTGTTTCTTGAATGGTCCTTAGGGACGACAGAAATAATTGAAATGTCTTGTATCTTAATGTCTTGGAATAAAATCTTTTATAATTTCCTTAAATCGATATTGCAAAAAAATCTAATGGAATATTCTTAAAAACGACATCATCAGGATACATATTCAGATTTAAAATTGTTTCTTGAATGGTCCTTAGGGACGACAGAAATAATTGAAATGTCTTGTATCTTAATGTCTGGGAATAAAATCTTTTATAATTTCCTGAAATCGATATTGCGAAAAAATTGTATTGGAATATTCTTAAAAACGACATCATCAGGATACATATTCAGATTTAAGATTGTTTCTTAAATGGTCGTTAGAGACGACAGAAATAATTGAAATGTCTTTCATCTTAATGTCTGGGAATAAAATCTTTTATAATTTCCTTAAATCGATATTGCAAAAAATGTAATGGAATATTCTTAAAAACGACATCATCAGGATACATATTCAGATTTAAGATTGTTTCTTAAATGGTCTTTAGAGACGGCAGAAATTATTGAAATTTCTTGCATCTTAACGTCTGTGGATAAAATCTTTTATAATTTCCTTAAATCGGTATTGCAAAATAATGTAATGGAATATTCTGAAAGAAGACTTTATGAGGATACATATTCAGACCTAAAATTATTTTTTCAATGGTCTTCAGAGACGGCAGAAATTACTGAAATGTGTTGCATCTTAACGTCTGTGTATAAAATCTTTTATACTTGCCTTAAATCGATATTGGAAATGAAATGTAATGGAATATTCTGAAAGAAGAACTTATGAGGATACATATTCAGACTTAAAATTGTTATTTGAATGGTCTTTAGAGACGGCAGTAAATATTGAAGTGTGTTGCATCTTAACCTCTGGGAATAAAATGTTTTATAATTTCCTTAAATCGATATTGCAAAAAAAATGTATTGGGTTATTCTTAAAGACGACATCATCAGGATACATATTTAGAATTAAAATTGTTTTTTGAATGGTCTTTAGAGACGGCAGAAATTATTGAAATGTGTTGCATCTTAATGTCTGGGATCAAAATCTTTTATAATTTCCTTAAATCGTAATTGCAAAAAAAATGTAATGGAATATTCTTAAAGAAGCCTTTATGAGGATACATATTCAGACCTAAAATTATTTTTTCAATGGTCTTCAGAGACGGCAGATATTACTGAAATGTCTTGCATCTTAACGTCTGTGGATACAATCTTTTATAATTTCCTTAAATCGATATTGCGAAAAAATTGTATTAGAATATTCTTAAAAACGACATCATCAGGATACATATTCAGATTTAAAATTGTTATTTGAATCGTCTTTAGAGACGGCAGTAAATATTGAAGTGTGTTGCATCTTAACCTCTGGGAATAAAATGTTTTATAATTTCCTTAAATCGATATTGCAAAAAAAATGTATTGGGCTATTCTTAAAGACGACATCATCAGGATACATATTTAGAATTAAAATTGTTTTTTGAATGGTCTTTAGAGATGGCAGAAATAATTGAAATGTGTTGCATCTTAATGTCTGGGATCAAAATCTTTTATAATTTCCTTGAATCGAAATTGCAAAAAATGTAATGGAATATCCTTAAAGAAGACTTTATGAGGATACATATTCAGACCTAAAATTATTTTTTCAATTGTCTTCAGAGACGGCAGATATTACTGAAATGTCTTGCATCTTAACTTCTGTGGATAAAATCTTTTATAATTTCCTTAAATCGATATTGCAAAATAATGTAATGGAATATTCTGAAAGAAGACTTTATGAGGATACATATTCAGACTTAAAATTGTTATTTGAATGGTCTTTATAGACGGCAGAAATTATTGAGATGTGTTGCATCTTAATGTCTGGGATCAAAATCATTTATGATTTCCTTAAATCGATATTGCGAAAAAATTGTATTAGAATATTCTTAAAGACGATATCATCAGGATACATATTCAGATTTAAAATTATTCTTGAATGGTCGTTAGAGACGGCAGAAGTTATTGAAATGTGTTGCATCTTAATGTCTGGAATCAAAATCTTTTATGATTTCCATAAATCGATATTGCAAAAAAATGTAATGGAATATACTTTAAGAAGACTTTATGAGGATACATATTCAGACCTAAAATTATTTTTTCAATCGTCTTCAGAGACGGCAGATATTACTGAAATGTCTTGCATCTTAACGTCTGTGGATAAAATGTTTTATAATTCCCTTAAATCGATATTGCGAAAAAATTGTATTGGAATATTATTAAAAACGACATCATCAGGATACATATTCAGATTTAAAATTGTTTCTTGCATGGTCGTTAGAGACGGCAGTAATTATTTAAATGTCTTGCATCTTAACGTCTGGGAATAAAATGTTTTATAATTCCATTAAATCGATATTGCAAAAAAATGTAATGGAATATTCTTAAAAACGACATCATCAGGATACATATTCAGATTTAAAATTGTTTCTTGCATGGTCGTTAGAGACGACAGAAATAGTTGAAATGTCTTGCATCTTAATGTCTGGGAATAAAATCTTTTATAATTTCCTTAAATCGTAATTGCAAAAAAATGTAATGGAATATTCTTAAAGAAGACTTTAAGAGGATACATATGCAGACCTAAAATTATTTTTTCAATGGTCTTCAGAGACGGCAGGTATTACTGAAATGTCTTTCATCTTAACGTCTGAGGATAAAATCTTTTATAATTTCCTTAAATCGATATTGCAAAAAAAATGTAATGGAATATTCTTGAAGAAGACTTTATGAGGATACATATTCAGACCTAAAATTATTTTTTCAATTGTCTTCAGAGACGGCAGATATTACTGAAATGTCTTGCATCTTAACGGCTGTGGTTAAAATCTTTTATAATTTCCTGAAATCGATATTGCGAAAAAATTGTATTGGAATATTATTAAAAACGACATCATCAGGATACATATTCAGATTTAAAATTGTTTCTTGCATGGTCGTTAGAGACGGCAGTAATTATTTAAATGTCTTGCATCTTAACGTCTGTGGATAAAATCTTTTATAATTCCCTTAAATCGATATTGCAAAAAAATGTAATGGAATATTCTTAAAAACGACATCATCAGGATACATATTCAGATTTAAAATTGTTTCTTGCATGGTCGTTAGAGACGACAGAAATAGTTGAAATATCTTGCATCTTAATGTCTGGGAATAAAATCTTTTATAATTTCCTTAAATCGTAATTGCAAAAAAAATGTAATGAAATATTCTTAAAGTAGACTTTAAGAGTATACATATTCAGACCTAAAATTATTTTTTCAATGGTCTTCAGAGACGGCAGGTATTACTGAAATGTCTTGCATCTTAACGTCTGTGGATAAAATCTTTTATAATTTCCTTAAATCGATATTGCAAAAAAAATGTAATGGAATATTCTTGAAGAAGACTTTATGAGGAAACATATTCAGACTTAAAATTGTTTTTTGAATGGTCTTTAGAGACGGCAGAAATTATTGAAATGTGTTGCATCTTAATGTCTGGGATCAAAATCTTTTATAATTTCCTTAAATCGATATTGCAAAAAAAATGTAATGGAATATTCTTAAAGAAGCCTTTATGAGGATACATATTCAGACCTAAAATTATTTTTTCAATGGTCTTCAGAGACGGCAGATATTACTGAAATGTCTTGCATCTTAACGTCTGTGGATAAAATCTTTTATAATTTCCTTAAATCGATATTGCATAAAAATATATTGGAATACTCTTAAAAACGACATTATCAGGATACATATTCAGACCTAAAATTATTTTTTAAATGGTCTTCAGAGACGGCAGATATTACTGAAATGTCTTGCATCTTAATGTCTGGGAATAAAATCTTTTATTATTTCCTTAAATCGATATTGCAAAAAAAATGTAATGGAATATTCTTAAAGAAGACTTTATGAGGATATATATTCAGACCTAAAATTATTTTTTAAATGGTCTTCAGAGACGGCAGTAATTATTTAAATGTCTTGCATCTTAACGTCTGGGAATAAAATGTTTTATAATTTCCTTAAATCGATATTGCGAAAAAATTGTATTGGAATATTCTTAAAAACAACATTATCAGGATACATATTTAAATTTAAAATTGTTTCTTGCATGGTCGTTAGAGACGACAGAAATAGTTGAAATGTCTTGCATCTTAACGTCTGGGAATAAAATGTTTTATAATTTCCTTAAATAATAATTTCGAAAAAATTGTAATGGAATATTCTTAAAAACGACATCATCAGGATACATATTCAGATTTAAAATTGTTTCTTGCATGGTCGTTAGAGACGGTAGTAATTATTTAAATGTCTTGCATCTTAACGTCTGGGAATAAAAAGTTTTATAATTCCCTTAAATCGATATTGCAAAAAAATGTAATGGAATATTCTTAAAAACGACATCATCAGGATACATATTCAGATTTAAAATTGTTTCTTGAATGGTCCTTAGGGACGACAGAAATAATTGAAATGTCTTGTATCTTAATGTCTTGGAATAAAATCTTTTATAATTTCCTTAAATCGATATTGCAAAAAAATATATTGGAATATTCTTAAAAACGACATCATCAGTATACATATTCAGATTTAAAATTGTTTCTTGAATGGTCCTTAGGGACGACAGAAATAATTGAAATGTCTTGTATCTTAATGTCTGGGAATAAAATCTTTTATAATTTCCTGAAATCGATATTGCGAAAAAATTGTATTGGAATATTCTTAAAAAAACGACATCATCAGGATACATATTCAGATTTAAGATTGTTTCTTAAATGGTCGTTAGAGACGACAGAAATAATTGAAATGTCTTTCATCTTAATGTCTGGGAATAAAATCTTTTATAATTTCCTTAAATCGATATTGCAAAAAAATGTAATGGAATATTCTTAAAAACGACATCATCAGGATACATATTCAGATTTAAGATTGTTTCTTAAATGGTCTTTAGAGACGGCAGAAATTATTGAAATTTCTTGCATCTTAACGTCTGTGGATAAAATCTTTTATAATTTCCTTAAATCGGTATTGCAAAATAATGTAATGGAATATTCTGAAAGAAGACTTTATGAGGATACATATTCAGACCTAAAATTATTTTTTCAATGGTCTTCAGAGACGGCAGATATTACTGAAATGTCTTGCATCTTAACGTCTGGGAATAAAATCTTTTATAATTTCCTTAAATCGATATTGGAAATGAAATGTAATTGAATATTCTGAAAGAAGAACTTATGAGGATACATATTCAGACTTGAAATTGTTTTTTGAATAGCCTTTAGAGACGGCAGTAATTATTTAAATGTCTTGCATCTTAACGTCTGGGAATAAAATCTTTTATAATTTCCTTAAATCGATATGGCATAAAAAATGTATTGGAATACTCTTAAAAACGACATCATCAGGATACATATTCAAATTTAAAATTGTTTCTTGCATGGTCGTTAGAGACGGCAGAAATTATTGAAATGTGTTGCATCTTAATGTCTGGGAATAAAATCTTTTATAATTTCCTTAAATCGTAATTGCAAAAAAAATGTAATGGAATATTCTTAAAGAAGACTTTATGAGGATACATATTCAGACCTAAAATTATTTTTTCAATGGTCTTCAGAGACGGCAGAAATTACTGAAATGTGTTGCATCTTAACGTCTGTGTATAAAATCTTTTATAATTTCCTTAAATCGATATTGCAAAAAAAATGTAATGGAATATTATTAAAAACGACATCATCAGGATACATATTCAGATTTAAAATTGTTTCTTGCATGGTCGTTAGAGACGGCAGTAATTATTTAAATGTCTTGCATCTTAACGTCTGTGAATAAAATGTTTTATAATTCCCTTAAATCGATATTGCAAACAAGGGTAATGGAATATTCTTAAAAACGACATCATCAGGATACATATTCAGATTTAAAATTGTTTCTTGAATGGTCGTTAGAGACGACAGAAATAACTGAAATGTCTTGCATCTTAATGTCTGGGAATAAAATCTTTTATAATGTCCTTAAATCGTAATTGCAAAAAAAATGTAATGGAATATTCTTAAAGAAGCCTTTATGAGGATACATATTCAGACCTAAAATTATTTTTTCAATGGTCTTCAGAGACGGCAGATATTACTGAAATGTCTTGCATCTTAACGTCTGTGGATAAAATCTTTTATAATTTCCTGAAATCGATATTGCGAAAAAATTGTATTGGAATATTATTAAAAACGACATCATCAGGATACATATTCAGATTTAAAATTGTTTCTTGCATGGTCGTTAGAGACGGCAGTAATTACTTAAATGTCTTGCATCTTAACGTCTGTGGATAAAATCTTTTATAATTTCCTTAAATCGATATTGAAAAAAAATGTAATGGAATATTCTTAAAGAAGACTTTATGAGGATACATATTCAGACCTAAAATTATTTTTTCAATGGTCTTCAGAGACGGCAGATATTACTGAAATGTCTTGCATCTTAACGTCTGTGGATAAAATCTTTTATAATTTCCTTAAATCGATATTGCAAAAAAAATGTAATGGAATATACTGAAAGAAGACTTTATGAGGATATATATTCAGACCTAAAATTATTTTTTAAATGGTCTTCAGAGACGGCAGTAATTATTTAAATGTCTTGCATCTTAACGTCTGGGAATAAAATGTTTTATAATTTCCTTAAATCGATATTGCGAAAAAATTGTATTGGAATACTCTTAAAAACGACATTATCAGGATACATATTCAAATTTAAAATTGTTTCTTGCATGGTCTTTAGAGACGACAGAAATAGTTGAAATGTCTTGCATCTTAATGTCTGGGAATAAAATCTTTTATAATTTCCTTAAATCGATATTGCAAAAAAATGTATTGGAATATTCTTAAAGAAGACTTTATGAGCATACATATTCAGACCTAAAATTATTTTTTAAATGGTATTCAGAGACGGCAGTAATTATTTAAATGTCTTGCATCTTAACGTCTGGGAATAAAATCTTTTATTATTTCCTTAAATCGATATTGCGAAAAAATGGTATTGGAATATTCTTAAAAACGATATCATCAGGATACATATTCAGACCTAAAATTGTTTCTTGAATGGTCTTCAGAGACGGCAGATATTACTGAAATGTCTTGCATCTTAACGTCTGTGGATAAAATCTTTTATAATTTCCTTAAATAGATATTGCAAAAAAAATGTAATGGAATATTCTTAAAAACGACATCATCAGGATACATATTCAGATTTAAAATTGTTTCTTGCATGGTCGTTAGGGACGACAGAAATAATTGAAATGTCCTGCATCTTAATGTCTGGGAATAAAATCTTTTATAATTTCCTTAAATCAATATTGCAAAAAAATGTAATGGAATATTCTTAAAAACGACATCATCAGGATACATATTCAGATTTAAAATTGTTTTTTGCATGGTCGTTAGAGACGGTAGTAATTATTTAAATGTCTTGCATCTTAACGTCTGGGAATAAAAAGTTTTTTAATTCCCTTAAATCGATATTGCAAAAAAATGTAATGGAATATTCTTAAAAACGACATCATCAGGATACATATTCAGATTTAAAATTGTTTCTTGAATGGTCCTTAGGGACGACAGAAATAATTGAAATGTCTTGTATCTTAATGTCTTGGAATAAAATCTTTTATAATTTCCTTAAATCGATATTCCAAAAAATGTATTGGAATATTCTTAAAGATGACATCATCAGGATACATATTCTGATTTAAGATTATTTCTTAAATGGTCGTTAGAGACGACAGAAATAATTGAAATGTCTTTCATCTTAATGTCTGGGAATAAAATCTTTTATAATTTCCTTAAATCGATATTGCAAAAAAATGTAATGGAATATTCTTAAAAACGACATCATCAGGATACATATTCAGATTTAAAATTGTTTCTTGAATGGTCGTTAGAGACGGCAGTAAATATTGAAATGTGTTGCATCTTAACGTCTGGGAATAAAATCTTTTATAATTTCCTGAAATCGATATTGCGAAAAAATTGTATTGGAATATTCTTAAAAACGACATCATCAGGATACATATTCAGATTTAAGATTGTTTCTTAAATGGTCGTTAGAGACGACAGAAATAATTGAAATGTCTTTCATCTTAATGTCTGGGAATAAAATCTTTTATAATTTCCTTAAATCGATATTGCAAAAAAATGTAATGGAATATTCTTAAAAACGACATCATCAGGATACATATTCAGATTTAAGATTGTTTCTTAAATGGTCTTTAGAGACGGCAGAAATTATTGAAATTTCTTGCATCTTAACGTCTGTGGATAAAATCTTTTATAATTTCCTTAAATCGGTATTGCAAAATAATGTAATGGAATATTCTGAAAGAAGACTTTATGAGGATACATATTCAGACCTAAAATTATTTTTTCAATGGTCTTCAGAGACGGCAGAAATTACTGAAATGTGTTGCATCTTAATGTCTGGGATCAAAATCTTTTATGATTTCCATAAATCGATATTGCAAAAAAATGTAATCGAATATACTTAAAAACGACATAATCAGGATACATATTCAGATTTAAAATTGTTTCTTGAATGGTCGTTAGAGACGACAGAAATAACTGAAATGTCTTGCATCTTAATGTCTGGGAATAAAAACTTTTATAATTTCCTTAAATCGATATTGCAAAAAAATGTAATGGAATATTCTTAAAAACGACATCATCAGGATACATATTCAGATTTAAAATTGTTTCTTGAATGGTCCTTAGGGACGACAGAAATAATTGAAATGTCTTGTATCTTAATGTCTTGGAATAAAATCTTTTATAATTTCCTTAAATCGATATTGCAAAAAAATCTAATGGAATATTCTTGAAGAAGACTTTATGAGGAAACATATTCAGACTTAAAATTGTTTTTTGAATGGTCTTTAGAGACGGCAGAAATTATTGAAATGTGTTGCATCTTAATGTCTGGGATCAAAATCTTTTATAATTTCCTTAAATCGATATTGCAAAAAAAATGTAATGGAATATTCTTAAAGAAGTCTTTATGAGGATACATATTCAGACCTAAAATTATTTTATCAATGGTCTTCAGAGACGGCAGATATTACTGAAATGTCTTGCATCTTAACGTCTGTGGATAAAATCTTTTATAATTTCCTTAAATCGATATTGCATAAAAATATATTGGAATACTCTTAAAAACGACATTATCAGGATACATATTCAAATTTAAAATTGTTTCTTGCATGGTCGTTAGAGACGACAGAAATAGTTGAAATATCTTGCATCTTAATGTCTGGGAATAAAATCTTTTATAATTTCCTTAAATCGTAATTGCAAAAAAAATGTAATGGAATATTCTTAAAGAAGACTTTAAGAGGATACATATTCAGACCTAAAATTATTTTTTCAATGGTCTTCAGAGACGGCAGATATTACTGAAATGTCTTGCATCTTAACGTCTGTGGATAAAATCTTTTATAATTTCCTTAAATCGATATTGCAAAAAAAATGTAATGGAATATTCTTGAAGAAGACTTTATGAGGATACATATTCAGACTTAAAATTGTTTTTTGAATGGTCTTTAGAGACGGCAGAAATTATTGAAATGTGTTGCATCTTAATGTCTGGGATCAAAATCTTTTATAATTTCCTTAAATCGATATTGCAAAAAAAATGTAATGGAATATTCTTAAAGAAGACTTTATGAGGATACATATTCAGACCTAAAATTATTTTTTCAATGGTCTTCAGAGACGGCAGATATTACTGAAATGTCTTGCATCTTAACGTCTGTGGATAAAATCTTTTATAATTTCCTTAAATCGATATGGCAAAAAAAATGTATTGGAATATTCTTAAAGATGACATCATCAGTATACATATTCAGAATTAGAAATTTTTTTTTGAATGGTCTTTAGAGACGGCAGAAATAATTGAAATGTGTTGCATCTTAATGTCTGGGATCAAAATCTTTTATAATTTTCTTAAATCGATATTGCAAAAAAAATGTAATGGAATATTCTTAAAGAAGACTTTATGAGGATACATATTCAGACCTAAAATTATTTTTTAAATGGACTTCAGAGACGGCAGATATTACTGAAATGTCTTGCATCTTAACGTCTGGGAATAAAATGTTTCATAATTTCCTTAAATCGATATTGAAAAAAAAATGTAATGGAATATTCTGAAAGAAGACTTTATGAGGATGCATATTCAGAGTTAAAATTGTTTTTTGAATGGCCTTTAGAGACGGCAGTAATTATTTAAATGTCTTGCATCTTAACGTCTGGGAATAAAATCTTTTAAAATTTCCTTGAATCGAAATTGCAAAAAAAATGTAATGGAATATCCTTAAAGAAGACTTTATGAGGATACATATTCAGACCTAAAATTATTTTTTCAATGGTCTTCAGAGACGGCAGATATTACTGAAATGTCTTGCATCTTAACGTCTGTGGATAAAATCTTTCATAATTTCCTTAAATCGATATTGCAAAAAAAATGTAATGGAATATTCTTGAAGAAGACTTTATGAGGATACATATTCAGACTTAAAATTGTTATTTGAATGGTCTTTATAGACGGCAGAAATTATTGAGATGTGTTGCATCTTAATGTCTGGGATCAAAATCATTTATGATTTCCTTAAATCGATATTGCGAAAAAATTGTATTAGAATATTCTTAAAGACGATATCATCAGGATACATATTCAGATTTAAAATTATTCTTGAATGGTCGTTAGAGACGGCAGTAATTATTTAAATGTCTTGCATCTTAACGTCTGTGAATAAAATGTTTTATAATTCCCTTAAATCGATATTGCAAAAAAATGTAATGGAATATTCTTAAAAACGACATCATCAGGATAAATATTCAGATTTAAAATTGTTTCTTGCATGGTCGTTAGAGACGACAGAAATAGTTGAAATGTCTTGCATCTTAATGTCTGGGAATAAAATCTTTTATAATTTCCTTAAATCGTAATTGCAAAAAAAATGTAATGGAATATTCTTAAAGAAGACTTTAAGAGGATACATATGCAGACCTAAAATTATTTTTTCAATGGTCTTCAGAGACGCAGATATTACTGAAATGTCTTGCATCTTAACGTATGTGGATAAAATCTTTTATAATTTCCTTAAATCGATATTGCAAAAAAAATGTAACGGAATATTCTTGAAGAAGACTTTATGAGGAAACACATTCAGACTTAAAATTGTTTTTTGAATAGTCTTTAGAGACGGCAGAAATTATTGAAATGTGTTGCATCTTAATGTCTGGGATCAAAATCTTTTATAATTTCCTTAAATCGTAATTGCAAAAAAATGTAATGGAATATTCTTAAAGAAGACTTTAAGAGGATACATATTCAGACCTAAAATTATTTTTTCAATGGTCTTCAGAAACGCAGATATTAATGAAATGTCTTGCATCTTAACGTCTGTGGATAAAATCTTTTATAATTTCCTTAAATCGATATTGCAAAAAAAATGTAATGGAATATTCTTGAAGAAGACTTTATGAGGATACATATTCAGATTTAAAATTGTTTCTTGAATGGTCGTTAGAGACGACAGAAATAATTGAAATGTCTTGCATCGTAATGTCTTGGAATAAAATCTTTTATAATTTCCTTAAATCGATTTTGCAAATATATCGAATTTAAGATTAGTCAAATCGACATCATCAGGATACATATTCAGATTTAAAATTGTTTCTTGCATGGTCGTTAGAGACGGCAGTAATTATTTAAATGTCTTGCATCTTAACGTCTGGGAATAAAATTTTTTATATTTCCATTATATCGTTTTTGAAAAAATTTGTAATGTAATATTATTAAAAACGACATCATCAGGATACATATTCAGATTTAAAATTGTTTCTTGAATGGTCGTAAGAGACGGCAGTAAATAATGAAATGTCTTGCATCTTAACGTCTGGGAAAAAAGAGTTTTATAATTTCCTTAAATCGATATTGCAAAAAAATGTATTGGAATATTCTTAAAGACGACATCATCAGGATACATATTCAGATTTAAAATTGTTTCTTGAATGGTCTTTAGAGACGGCAGTAATTATTTAAATGTCTTGCATCTTAACGTCTGGGAATAAAATCTTTTATAATTACATTAAATCGATATTGCAAAAAAATGTAATGGAATATTCTTAAAGAAGACTTTATGAGGATACATATTCAGACCTAAAATTATTTTTTCAATTGTCTTCAGAGACGGCAGATATTACTGAAATGTCTTGCATCTTAACTTCTGTGGATAAAATCTTTTATAATTTCCTTAAATCGATATTGCAAAAAAAATGTAATGGAATATTCTTAAAGAAGCCTTTATGAGGATACATATTCAGACCTAAAATTATTTTTTCAATGGTCTTCAGAGACGGCAGATATTACTGAAATGTCTTGCATCTTAACGTCTGGGAATAAAATCTTTTATAATTTCCTTAAATCGATATTGCGAAAAAATTGTATTGGAATATTATTAAAAACGACATCATCAGGATACATATTCAGATTTAAAATTGTTTCTTGAATGGTCCTTAGGGACGACAGAAATAATTGAAATGTCTTGTATCTTAATGTCTTGGTATAAAATCTTTTATAATTTCCTTAAATCGATATTGCAAAGAAATGTATTGGAATATTCACAAAGACGACAACATCAGGATACATATTTAGACTTAAAATTGTTTTTTGAATGGTCGTTAGAGACTGCAGAAATTATTGAAATTTCTTGCATCTTAACGTCTGTGGATAAAATCTTTTATAATTTCCTTAAATCGATATTGCGAAAAAATTGTATTGGAATATTATTAAAAACGACATCATCAGGATACATATTCAGATTTAAAATTGTTTCTTGAATGGTCCTTAGGGACGACAGAAATAATTGAAATGTCTTGTATCTTAATGTCTTGGAATAAAATCTTTTATAATTTCCTTAAATCGATATTGCAAAAAAATGTATTGGAATATTCTTAAAGACGACATCATCAGGATACATATTCAGATTTAAAATTGTTTCTTGAATGGTCTTTAGAGACGGCAGTAAATATTGAAATGTGTTGCATCTTAACGTCTGGGAATAAAATCTTTTATAATTTCCTTAAATCGATATTGCAAAAAAAATGTATTGGAATATTATTAAAAACGACATCATCAGGATACATATTTAGACTTAAAATTGTTTTTTGAATGGTCGTTAGAGACTGCAGAAATTATTGAAATTTCTTGCATCTTAACGTCTGTGGATAAAATCTTTTATAATTTCCTTAAATCGGTATTGCAAAATAATGTAATGGAATATTCTGAAAGAAGACTTTATGAGGATGCATATTCAGACTTAAAATTGTTTTTTGAATGGCCTTTAGAGACGGTAGTAATTATTTAAATGTCTTGCATCTTAACGTCTGGGAATAAAATGTTTTCTAATTTCCTTAAATCGATATTGCAAAAAAAAATGTGATGGAATATTCTTATAGAAGACACTATGGGGATACATATTCAGACTTAAAATTGTTATTTAAATGGTCTTTAGAGACGGCAGAAATTATTGAAATGTCTTGCATCTTAACGTCTGTGGATAAAATCTTTTATAATTTCCTTAAATCGATATTGCAAAAAAATGTATTGGAATATTCTCAAAGACGACAATATCAGGATACATATTTAGACTTAAAATTGTTTTTTGAATGGTCGTTAGAGACTGCAGAAATTATTGAAATTTCTTGCATCTTAACGTCTGTGGATAAAATCTTTTATAATTTCCTTAAATCGATATTGCAAAAAAATGTATTGGAATATTCTCAAAGACGACAATATCAGGATACATATTTAGACTTAAAATTGTTTTTTGAATGGTCGTTAGAGACTGCAGAAATTATTGAAATTTCTTGCATCTTAACGTCTGTGGATAAAATCTTTTATAATTTCCTTAAATCGGTATTGCAAAATAATGTAATGGAATATTCTGAAAGAAGACTTTATGAGGATGCATATTCAGACTTAAAATTGTTTTTTGAATGGCCTTTAGAGACGGTAGTAATTATTCAAATGTCTTGCATCTTAACGTCTGGGAATAAAATGTTTTCTAATTTCCTTAAATCGATATTGCAAAAAAGAATGTGATGGAATATTCTTATAGAAGACACTATGGGGATACATATTCAGACTTAAAATTGTTATTTAAATGGTCTTTAGAGACGGCAAAAATTATTGAAATGTCTTGCATCTTAACGTCTGTGGATAAAATCTTTTATAATTTCCTTAAATCGGTATTGAAAAATAATGTAATGGAATATTCTGAAAGAAGACTTTATGAGGATACATATTCAGACTTAAAATTGTTTTTTGAATGGCCTTTGAGACGGTAGTAATTATTTAAATGTCTTGCATCTTAACGTCTGGGAATAAAATTTTTATAATTACCTGAAATCGATATTGCAAAAAAAATGTAATGGAATATTCTTAAAGAAGGCTTTATGAGGATACATATTTAGACTTAAAATTGTTTTTTGAAAGGTCTTTAGAGACGGCAGAAATTATTGAAATCTGTTGCATCTTAATGTCTGGGATCAAACTTTTTATAATTTCCTTAAATCGATATTGCGAAAAAATTGTATTGGAATATTCTTAAAAACGACATCATCAGGATACATATTCAGATTTAAAATTGTTTCTAGAATGGTCGTTAGAGACTACATAAATAATTGAAATGTCTTGCATCTTAACGTCTGGGAATAAAATGTTTTATAATTTCCTTAAATTGATATTGCAAAAAAAAATCGAATGGAATATTCTTAAAGGAGACTTTATGAGGATACATATTCAGACTCAAAATTTTTGTTTGAATGCTCTTTAGAGATGGTAGAAATTATTGAAATGTTTTGCATCTTAACGTCTCTGGATAAAATCTTTTTATCTTTTATATATCAAAATGTTTAGAAATGCAATATAATAAATATCCATTTCGAAATCCGGAGACCATAATTTTGTCAGTATGATCAGTTGTAACTCTTTGTATCCGAATTTCAAATACAAATCAAAAAGAAGGATTTATACCTTTACTTAATTTGAAAAAAGGAATATATGCAGGACATGATATTGTCAAAAATCATGCTGGAAAAGCCTGTATAAAAGTAGCAAACATACTTTCTATACCTATAGAAATAGAAACTCCTATAGTTATGCTAGAAGATTTTGAAGAAATCACAATGAGTAGTACTTTAATTAAACCAACTACAAATCAAATTAACACTTTTACGAACAAGAATCATAACAAATCCCCTGGAGTATTAATAGACAAATTTATAAATTCTTGTGAAACAGAACAAATAATATCTCAATTTTATAAAATCACAGAAGAAAATAGAATTAAAATAATCAAAGAATTACTTCGTTCAGATCACTTAAATCAGGAAGAGTTCGATCATGTAACAAAATTAATTATTATACATTCAGATAGATTCCAATTACCAGATGAACCTTTAGAACCAACTAATGCTGCTATGCTTTCAATTCCTACAGTAGATGAACGACCAATTTTCTCGAAACAATATAGATTTCCACCAGCACACAAAGAACAAATCACTAAACAAGTTAATGAACTTTTAAAAAATAAAATAATTAAGCCTTCTCAATCACCGTATAATACCCCAGTATTTATTGTACCTAAAAAACTAGATTCACATAGTCAAAGAAAGTGGACAATGGTTTTAGATTTCAGGAAATTAAATGACAAAACGATCGGAGACTCCTATCCATTACCAAACATTATTGATATTTTAGATCAATTAGGAAATGCACGATATTTTTCAGTCTTTGATTTAGCCACTGGATTCCATCATATCCCCATGGATCCTAAAGATTCACATAAAACAGCTTTTTCAACTCCATTTGGACACTACGAATTTGAAGAATGCCCTTTGGATTAAGAAATGCGCCAGCGACATTCCAAAGACTTATGGATATAGTATTAACGTGATTACAAGGAACCGAACTTTTTGTTTATTTAGATGATATTGTTCTATATGCAGATACATTAGAAGAACATGAAGCAAAATTCAATGAACTTCTGAATCGACTTTGGAAAAGTAACTTACATTTACAACCTGATAAATTCGAATTTCTCAGACCTGAGGTAGCTTATTTAGGACATATTATAGACAAAACCGGAGTTAGACCCGACCCTAAAAAAATAAAATCTGTACAAGAATTTCCAAAACCAAAAAATGAAAAGAATATTAAACAATTTTTAGGTTTAGCCGGTTATTACAGAAGATTTATAGAACATTTCTCTAAAATTGCGAGTCCCTTGACACAACTTTTGACAAAACTTCCCTTGACACAAGTAGCTTTTGATATATTAAAACAAAAATTATGCGAAGAACCTTTACTGCAGCGACCCGATTTTTCCAAACCCTTTATATTAACTACAGACGCATCCGGATATGCGATAGGAGGCATACTTTCTTAAGGAAAAATAGGACAAGATAAACCGATAGCTTATACTTCTCGTACACTTAACGAGAGTGAAATAAAATTTACACTTATGAAAAGGAGGCACTAGCAATAGTTTACTCAGTTCAGCGCTTTCGACCTTACCTTTACGGTAGACGTTTTACTCTAGTAACCGACCATAAACCATTAGTATGGTTCCAAAATTCTAAAGACCCCTGTTCTCGAGTAACGAGATGGAGATTTAAATTAGCCGAATATGATTTCGATGTTGTATATAAAGCAGGAAAAACGAATGTTAATGCTGATGCATTATCTCGAAATCCTGTCGAAAATATTAAAGAAACTGAAAATAAAACAAATACCTTTGAATCTGAAAACAATAATGATTCAAAATATTTCATCAAAGAAAATGATAAAGAAGAGAATTATAAGACGAAAACAAAATCTAAAAAATCTACAAATTCTACGAAACATACAAATCCTTTCTATTTAATACAAATATATATTAACGATTCTGATGGCGAGCCCGAACCTCCGGTAGCCACAAATTCTCCAAAATTCGAGGAAAAACAATCCTGCAATCAAAATTCAAGTTCTGATGACGAAATCGAAAATTTGGTAATTACATATATATTATCAAAATTGAAGCAAAAAAAATATGCAAAACTCGAGTCAAAAATAAATACAATATTGACTCGAAATCAAGCAAGGAAACAAAATGTGAAAATATATAACCAGCCAACATATAAAGATTTTCAGACTCAAATGAAGAAAAAGACGAAGAAAGCGACGACGAACCTCCTGAAAGAAAAGACAAACAAAAAATTATCAAAAATAAAACTATATCAGTGCCTATATCCGGAAGAAAAAGAGGCAGACCAAGAAAGAAAACACCAAAAATTGTAATAAAAAATAAGAACAAACCTCAGAAAAAGAAACAGAAAGGAAAAGAAAATGATAATCTTGAAGATGTAAATGCAATTGATTCAGATTATGAATTTAATAAAGATCCTTTGATCAAAGAAAACACAGATTTAGATTCTTTTTCTGATGAATCCGATATTTTAACGGAAGACAATTCTCTACAATATAAGAATCAACATTTAGAAAATACTGGAGAAAGAATTCACGAAAACTTTAATGATGAATTATATTCACAATACGAAAATATAGCATCTAAAGACTTAGAAAATCGACCTCCACCAGAACCGCCCCCTGTTGAAAAGGACTTGCCGGCCATAAACTTAACGACAAATCGCAATATAATCGAATGCCAAGATCAACTTACAATGCGTAAGGACAATTATGCTTATTTTATTTCAACCAAAAACGAACCACGAGATAATGGTTCTAAAATTTTACTAAAACGTAACGAGTTACCCCAATTTAAAAACCTTTGCGACGAGAGGAATGCCTCGCCTTGTTCTCAACGGAAAAGCGACGAGAAGGTACTTCGCCTCGCTTCTGTTAGTGTAGAGAGAGACAGGGTGAACAGTGAGAAGAATGCTTCGCCCCGTTCAGACAGGGGGGGGGGGGAGAGGGAGAGAGAGGGAGAGGGGGAGGGGGAGGGGGAGAGGGAGAGGGAGAGAGGGAGAGAGAGAGGGAGAGAGAGAGAGAGAGGGAGAGAGAGAGAGAGAGAGAGAGAGAGAGAGAGAGAGAGAGAGAGAGAGAGAGAGAGAGAGAGAGGGGGGAGAGAGGGCTGGGTCCGCTGAACCAATCCTCGGTAAGCACGCACTTTTCTTTCCCTTCAGTCCTGCGATACGTATCCAATGGGCCCGTTCGGGACAATGCTACATTTGCAAACAATTCTTAAACTAACTTAATTACGTTATTAATATACTTTTATACTTTAAAAAAATTTTAAAAATTAATGAATACTTGTACAAACTAAATTAATCCTCAAAACTTAACTTAACTTAACTTTAAAAAGTTAATTAATTTTTAACTTGTTCTTGTGAATTTATTTCTTGAAATTCTGGTAACGGCAAGGCGCATGACAACGGGTTGGCCGACCCGTGACAGTAACTTACCGTAACCGAGAACTTCTCTATGCATCAATGATGGCGGGTGACGCTTGGACGCCGTAGAAAAAGATGGAGGATACAAACATGAGAGGATAGAAAGAGAAAGATAGAGTTGGTGAATATGGCGTCCAAGTAAACATTGATGCTTAGTGACTGAGTGGAAAAACTTAATCTTCTACTAATGAAATTACTTCCCAGTTCTTTTCCCTTGAGATGAGCAAATCAAAGGTCAGTTAATAAAAAACTAAAAAGACTATTATACGCTAGTGCGTGTATCAAGTATCGCCAAAACACCTGAAATTAATAATATTCTATGGGAAGAGATTTTAAGTGCCATAGAATTAGCTTTTTCTGACTCATCAATAAAAATCATAATATGTTATGGAATTACATAATATGCAACTAAAGAACAACAATCTCAATTAATCGAAGAAGCTCACTCATCGGCCTTAGGTGGACATAAAGGAGTTACTAAAACTTTCAATAGAATACGTCAAAATTATTATTGGCAAAATATGAAGCTAGATATTCAAAAATATATTCAAACTTGTTTAAAATGTCAATTAAAAAAACTTGTACGCGTAAAAACAAAAGAACCTATGATAATAACTGATACTCCTGCTAATTGTACGGTAATTAAAGATTGTACAACCTACACATGCACTAGCGAACGATCTACGAATAAAAAACAAGCTAAGCATAACGCAGCACGTAAACAATTAGATTTATCAAATAAAAACTATTTTTTTAGCAATCAAAACGGGTTAGGAAGCAGCCCAAAAAAAAACTTTGAAAATTGGAAAATAATATATAAATGGACTGGGGCTTGCGAGAAATGCTATCAGAGAGGTCACTACTTGATTTATATATGTAAAGGACCCACGAGAAATTAAAATTAAAATAAATTAAAAGAAATTAAAATATTATATATCCATGATTAAATATAAATTACGACTGCATACATATGAACTCTTCACAAATAATATTTCTATAGGAATCATATGCGAGACACCTCTTATCCTATAACAATATTTTTCAGGAAACTAATAAACTCATTTTTATTTTTTTCCCTCTTCCAAGGATTCGACCGTTACAGTTCTATTCTATCACCTCCAGGATCGAATTTAGGGGGGGAGGTGTCACGTATCCATGACAGTTATATTATATATTATAATCATATAAAACTATTATGCTATTATATCATATAACACGTTTTATTGTTGCTATAAATATTGTTGCTAGATACATGTAATTGTTTTTATAAATAATTTCACTATTACTATTAACTACAATATCAATAAACAATTTATTTTATTGATAAAATACTAATTACAACAAATATTACCTTTTATTATTATTAACTATTATTATTACTATTGGTAATAATAACAATTAATGAAATGCAACAAATGTTATATAACAACAATATTACTTCAACCTTTATATTTAAAATTATTATTAATCACTATTATTATTAATACTTAATATTGTTATTAAGAATAATTGTCAAAATGCAACAAATATCAAATAATAACAATGTTACTTCAATTTCTTGATTTGCAATAATTATCAATCACTTTAATTATAATTATTTCATATTGTTATTAAAATTTGCAACAAATATTATAATAATGTTACTTCAGATTTTATAATAATAATGTTTATAATAATTATCATTATTGTTAATATTCTTATTTGATGTTAATCAACAATCAGCAATTAATTATAAAATACGTTCTTTTAATAACTATTACTATTATGTTATTTTATAAACAAAAGCAATGTTTAAATATAAAGATTAATAGAATTATAAACAAATCATAATCACCATTTATGTACAACAATTGTATTATAGTTACTCTATTACTTATCTTTGTATACAAATAATGTCGTTGACCCTTGCGACTCGGTGTGAGTCCCTAAGCTCACCAACGCAGCACACCAGCAAACTGGCCCATAGTCTCAACTCAACACACTGACACCTAAGATTCTAATGGATTTCGAAAAAGCTATTGAAACCATGGAACTCAAATTCCCATACTTTCTACCTACGAGTTGAGACTATAGACAACAATAAAAGCCAGGCTGCAAGGCCTAAACACCAGTCTAAACGAGTCTAAGCGAGTCTAAGTCTAGTCTAAACACGAGTCTAAGGTAGCGTACGATCGAGCAGCATCGTTAGAACCGGTTTTCGTCGACGTACCGCAATAAATCTAAGTGGCCGTAATTTCCACGTGTTCGGGAAAACCAATCTAATAATAACGGAGTGAATTTCGATAAAACTAGATTTAGTGCCATTGTCATCGAGGTATCAAAATAAGGATACCTGTTAAACAAAGGATTGACCAAAGTCCATTAAAGAATTTATTAAAAGCACACCAAGTTTCATGGAAAAATAGAGGAAAAAGTATGATATTAAAAAAATGTCCCAGATGTGGTTTCTCTTCAAATTGAATCAAATATAACATGAATTTCGAAATCTAAACCTAATTCTCAAAATTCAGTTCTAACATAACCTATATTCTTATTCCAGGTGAAGAGCTAGAAGTGATATGATCCTGAATCTGCAACTAAGCTTCACTTTTCTTATATCCTTATGTTTTTCAGCAGAGACTAAATTCTTACATACTGATATACCTTTTCCAAAAGACCCTGGACTTTTTTATGAACAACTAACGACAGTTTGACTTAAAACAAAAAAATGGAATATCATGACATATATTAATGTAGATCAGATTTTACAAATTGACGCACATCTTAAAGAAATTTTTGACGAACTTACGCCATTTTGTAAAGATACGTATGAAACAAACAACTGTATTCCGGAGAAAAAACATGCTGAAATCAAATCGCGACAATTTCAAATAACACAAATTATAAATTAAATTCAAAATTTATTAGAGGATATTAAGCAAATCGAAAATAATAACTTAAAAACTCAAGAAGAAACAAGCTCGCATGTCCAGAATATAATGACAAATATTCATATTATTGATTTTCAACCCTCCGACTGGCATCATCATTCCACACATGCTATACCATCAACCTTAACTGAAATCATTATAAGATTCAGGAATCTGAATGAAACTCTCATAAGACGAAATTTTTGGGATTCATCAATAGTAAGATACAAATCTTTTGCATCCTTGTGGCTCACTTCTCTTCGAGAATTTACTAATGAGTACATTTCAACCTTAGAGAAAATATACACTTCCTTGTTATTTTCAATGAATAATATTTGGAATCCAATATTAATAGACTCAGATAAATATACGAAAATTCTCGATGATATAACATTAGCAAAATCAGAAATACATCTCCCATTAAACTTCACTTTTTCAGATTTATATCAAATCTCAAAAATTAGTATCCATAATTTCGAAAACCAGGTAATGTTCTTATTAACCATTCCACTAATCTCCAACAATGAGTTTAAACTATATAAAGTACTTAGGATTATCAATGGTTTCAATCCTGTTCTTCATTATCTTTTGAAAACTTTTGTCGAATTGAAGTAACAATTTTCTATACAGATGAAAATCCGGTATGTGAAAGTAGCCTATTAACGAACTCACTCACAAATGATTGCCTACTTAAAGTCACGTTAGATAAAAAGCCTCAATGGATTCCATTAAAAGAAAAAAATTCTTGGATATATTTAATGCAATCTAACAAAACAATTTACTATTCATGTAAATCGGGAATCAAATCGCCACTTAATATCATGGGATCAGGAAAACTAAAAATCGAACCCACATGTACTATTGACATACAAAATGAGTTTTTTCCTAAAATTCTATATAACGAAAATTTGTTGAAACCAAACGAAATAACTTCTTTCTTCATGCTCATACCTACACTAAATGTCCCTTTCTTATCAAAAATATCAAAAGACAAAACTATAAACTCACAAGTAATTTTAAATCAATGTGGGAAATGGATCAATTCAGAAAATATTCTTCCTCTATCAGCTCTTGAATCTCGTGCTATCATTTTTTCTGAAGCAATAATAAATAATCAAAAAAATCAAACATTGTATTTTCAAGGCATTCTGAGTATATCAATTTTATTTTTATTATTAATTATAGTAATTATCAGCATTTTAACTATATATATCAAAGTAATTAAACGTATTAATAATCAAAAATTAGCAAGTAATCACGAGACACATTTAAATTTGAATATTTTAGATCACGAAACAGTAAATTCAGCACCAAATTTTCCATCACCATCTTCAAGCTTTTTGGATAACCTTACAAAAAAACTAGAGTCTATTGCAGAGGAAGATTAACGTGAACAAATGCGAAAATTATTTGCAAAGAAAACAGTTTTTTTTTAATGAATTAGATTTTCACAGATTGCAAACTTTGCTTCAATTTCTCGTATAATGTCACTCACATTCGATTTTCTGTAAACATGTCTAGAAGTTATGATAAGTTATACGATTAAAAAATTCATATTCCACTTTAAATTTTTTCAATTTAATCCAAAATATACACTTATAGTACTTTTAATTATAGGGAAAATTAAAACAAAGTATTTTTTATCAGACATCTAGGTTCTGATCGGAGCCTACACATATTTATTTTAATTAGATACAATATTATATTAAAATATGTTTCCCTGAATAGGCAAATTCCGGGAAGAACGATTCTTCCGGCCGCGGGGGGACTCTTTCGACCTTAAGAGTTTGGAGCATCCTCTCGACGTCTGTTGCCAGCGTAGTTAGCTGGTCATAATCCCTAAATTCGTGCCTCCGAATGGCACGCTTGAGTTCGGGTCGCATGTTCATGTAGACCCTGTCCATTTGTTCGATCAAGGACACCGGGCGTTCGAATTTCTGATATAGACCCTGGAGACAGGTCAAGTAGTCTGCAGTCAATTCGTCCTCGCCTTGAACTCTACCAGCCACCTGCTCATCTAATCTCCATTGATAATTAATGTCGCCAAACCTGGCGCGGAATGACACTCTGAAGTGTGCCCAGGTCGGCCATGAGCTCTTGTTCTGTCTGAACCACTGCAGAGCCAGGCCATCTAGCAAAAATGGTAAAGCTACCATTAGCTCCTCCTCACTGAGGAAAGATACCGCGCGACCTTCTTCCAGGCGTGCGAGGAAATTGTCGACGCTTGTTCTTCTATCACCCGAATACGTGACGCCCCAATTTTTGACCACCGCATCGAGTGTATGATTGAATCTGCCCGAGCCAGATGGGGATTTTCGTTCTATTTCCGTACCAGCCTCGATATTGGCCTGGCTAAACGAAAAGCTAGGGTCCCACGCCACTTTACGCTCCCGTAATGGTGACGAGTGCATAACTTGCTCATAGTGAGCATGGAGCGCGCTCCTGTGGCGTTGAACGGTGAAGGCGGCTCAATATCGGCGGACGCGAAAATCTTGCCCGAGGGTGCCATGTTTCCCACATTCGGTTGCATTGAGAGGCCTAGTGAATGCTCACTCGGTCGAGAATTGTTAATGACGCGAGGGGGTGGATCTGTACCCAGATCTCTCCTAATGTGAGTCTGGCGATTCGCCTCATCTAGGGTAGGTCGGGTAGCTACTTCATCTAAATGAGGGTCGGAAGTGAATTCAGGACTTTCAACTGACGATTTCGCAGGCTGGTGGCATGACTCATCAGTGCCATCCGGATTACCTGATGTCCGGTGTAAATCGCGATGCGCGCTTATGGGCTGCTCCGAGGCCAGCTCCTGTTGTCTCGCAGCGGCCGAGGATAGTCCGGTCTCGTTAATTCTCGATAATATGAGCTCGCCCATTTTATAAATCGCGTCATACAATACGGTCTTTATTTGTTCGGTCTCGCGCTTTACCGAATCAAGCAACTCCGTTCTTGTCACCACATCCGGAGGCTGGGGAATGGAACCTACTGTTTCCGGAATCGACGTGTTGTTCTTCACCGGAGACTGGTTCATAAAGAACGTCTGGAATTGCGCCGGCGTATTCTGAAGAGCCGAAAGCACCTTCAAGCGAAACGTTTCCGATTGGTAGATCCGCGTTTATGGCCTCTGTTACTACGTAGTCGCGAGTCCGAATCATCCTCAGGGGCCCATTTTACGTTCGGGTCCCCCATAAATCTCCGGAATGCCCGAATGGCACGGTCCAATATGACATCGTGGACCCCACTTGAATTGTGCCCGTTTCTACTAAGGAAATCTCGCAATTCATCATCTGAATACTCTAATGAATGCGGGGGAATCTCGAAGTTAGTGTCCGTCATTTTAATTAATTTATTCGAACGAGCAACAATATTGTGAAAGAAATTAAAATTTGCTAGAAGCAGTTACACACTGCAACTATGCGCGTGAAACCGGTTAGCAAAATTGAGGTGGTCTAGCTCAGGAGTGGCGACTCGTCAAAGCCAATCGAGTATACCTGCAACCCTATCTATTGCTGTCTAATTGTATCACGTACCCGAAATTATGCTCTTCGGAGTGCATATATACCGGCCTTTTCCTTCAATCAGCTAAAGAGAGAATTTGGGGATGCCAGTATTGCGCCAGTTTTCACCCAAGCGTATCTAGGCTTGCCATGATAGAGCCAGTATTGCGCCAGGATGGCTCCGGTTCTTTTCCAGGCTTGCCAAGTTTGAGCCAGGATTGTCAAAATTGATTTCAGGTTGGCGTCACATACACGCCAACTCTATAAAACTGAACCGGATGCGACGTCACTCCTTGTTCGAGATTCTATACTGGGATCGAACTTCAATAAATCAAATATCTATTAATATTCGTTGGACACCTCTTTTTAATGAATCAAGATTCTTTAGATAGTACTTCTATTTTGAACCAGGGCAGGCGAAACTTCGAGGCCTAACCTGATAATTGAGCGATGAGTGACTTCGCATTCGTTTGGCGTTTAAACTTGAATAACATCAGCACGAGGCAGGTATTATGGGATACCTGTTCATTTAAACAATGTACCAAAAATTATACATAATTCAAAGAAGCATAAAAATTGTTAATTAGCCAATTACTACAGCTATAAAATTCTAATTATTATTAAATAAGTTGATTCCAGACTAGCGAATCTTCAAAACCAGTCCCGAACCCATAGAGCCTCACGTGACAATTGTTAACGAAATAGAACAACTCTTCCACTTACTACCACTGTATTGAAATTGGGTTAAAATAGTTTTTAAATTATAAAGAAAAATAAAAATTAATTAATAAATTTGTAAACAAAAATTAGAGGTTATGGACCATCCCGGTTTATTTGTGGTCCATAGCTCGTCTCATCTCAGTAGACTCCAGTTCCAGGAATTTTGGTCCATTTATCTTAAATTCTATTGTTTTAAGATAACTTCTTAATCAGCACCGTATTTAAAATGGCTGATTTATTTTACAGCTTCCCTACCGGATGCTGGTTCGAGTCCAAATTCCTGAAGGTCATTTCCACTTTTCAATAAATCCCAAAAACTTCTAATTTCCAAATTTTATTTGCTCGGTCCAAATGACACGTCAGTTCTAAATTCCGATAATCATTACTCACAATTGTTACGTCTACAAAATTCACTTGCCAATATTACGCCTACTAAAGATTATTTTTCTAGAAGCGGGGTTCCATCATGCCGACCCGCCCCTGAGATTCCGAGTTCGATTGTGTCCGTGATTCGCCACGCTATGACGCTACTCAAGCCCCACGTTGGGCGCCATTTTATAACCTGAATTTTATTTTTCATTGATAGAATGAGGATTTAAGGAGGTTATCTATAAATTCGTGGAGGTTAGGTTAGGTCATATTCCGATTAAACATGAATTATTGCTCGAATTACTATGAGAATTTTAACATATTTATTAATACTACCAACTGTACAAAAGACGGGGTGAACGGTTGACCCCGGGCAACCTAACCCGAACAAAAAAACCAATACCGGAAACTAACCTTAAATTTTACTAATAGAATTCGTTGAGCGCCAGATTATTTCCTACAAATAACCAAAGATAATATTTAAATACAAATTATGAATTTATTAACTGACCGGCCCACTCAGGCGGGTCACCCTGTACATTTGTAAACGAAGGTACAGGGACCACAGAAAATACCGCGGAGAGCGCGGTGTAAGGAGTAGCGTCACTATCCGCGATCACGGACACTACAAGTTCGATCTATGTAATTTTATGGTTCGTGGGCGCAAAAACCCGTGCCCTTACAACGACCTTCAGTTCGAATTAACCACTTACACGGACACTGGCTCTAATTTCACATTCAAGTAATGAGGCTGACCCAGAGTCTGCCGCCTCGGAATCTTAGTGGTGAGGTCTTTGCGTCACACACCACCCGAAGTTACCGCTAACGTTAATTAATATAATTCGAATTCAAATATAAAACGAAAGAGAAGATCAAAAGCTACCTGACAATCTACGGCGTCCCCGCCAGGCTCCACCACCTGCCATCCTGGAGATCTTTTTGTTACCAGCAGAAAGTTTACAATCTAGGCTCTGGCACCTGCCACTTCGAACGTCGAACAGAGAATGATTAAATATGGCGAGATCCGCTGGCGTGCTCGCGAAACCGGAAGACGGTGGTGCTTACAAAGCTTACCGACATTACCGATATTTACGCTTAGTTCATATTCGCGAGCAACAGATGGCGAAGGTACGCCGATCTTTAGCGCCGCTACGTGGCGATTACCGGAACTAACCTCGTCGCATAGGTTAGTTTGTTGACAACCTGTCAACAAAGCGACGGCGAACTCCTGTCCTTGGTGTTCTTGAGCAGGCGGGACTCACATCCGCCTGACGCACCAAGGATCCTCCTCCTGGTGTGCTGAGGTGTTGTGGTGCTGTATCCGGTTATTTCCTCCATCGCTCGCAGTGAAACTTCGGCCGTGACGTGAATATTGATCGCCATAGACCGGGCGGTGACCTCGTGGTACTCGCGTGTGAATGTGAAAATAAAATAATAAGAATTAAAGATAAAATTTAGTGTTGTGCATGGTTGGAACCCTGAGTCTGGCAATTAGGAATAGGTTCCCCGGGAGTCTAACCTCTCCCTTCAGGTAACCCGTCATTCAAATTCATAACAAGAAGAAAAGAACAAAAATGTAATTCAAAGTCAGGAGCCTGCCGAGCACATTACGCTCGACCCCTGACTTTTGACTGTCACAGACAGCCTCGGGCATGATTCTCTGCTCGAGGTTTCCAAAATTAAAGACTTTTTAAAACAATCCTTGTGCGTGGCAAAATACCACGTCACAATATATACAAATAAGACGAAAACTTACCCTTTTAATTTCTTCATTCATAATATGGTATTTAAAACCAAAATCTTCGAACGGGCGATCTAATCGTTGAGAGTTTACCAAATTCATGAGAGCGGAGACGAAACTCTCAGTCCTTTCATCCCCTTCGTTACACCATTCTACGGGCAATTTTAAGATCCTCTTGCCCCAATGGAAATAACGCGGAGAAGGTAACTTCCTTTTTCCACCTTTGTATATAAAATCACGACGGTCAATCTGTAAGAAAAATTCAACATATATAATAATAATAATAATAATAATGAATAATAATGAAATAATATATAAAATAATAATTATAATCATAAAAATAATATATAAAAATAATAATTATAATCATAAAAATAATGATAATAATCATAATCATAAGAATAAAAATAATAATAATAATATTAATAAATAATAATAATACATATAAATAAAAATTACTTACAAGAATCAATTCATCATTAAGTATCCTGCAAAAGTGTCCGGATACATTAAAAACACCATCATATCCTTGTGATAAAATCTCATGCAGAAGTTCACTTTTCAAGGTAATCCGCTGATCGTGGCATAGATCGATCCACCATGGGGGCAAAGAAATCCTCTTTTTATTAGAGGACAGATGGATTGGATTTCCCTTTATTTTGGGAACCCATGGATTTCCCATCTTCACAATTTTCATTGAAAAACGCCAGCCTATACGATCTCTTGGACTCTCCAGCCCTTGTCCACAATTTCCTCTTCTTAAAAGGTAATAACGGAACAGAAGTTCCAGGCTCAGAAACTTTTTCTTCAATTAATCGACCGTTCGATTTTTCTTTATTTCTTGGCACCAGTGGTTCCTCTATTGAATCGTCCTCCGTTAAGACATTGGATTCACTTGCAGTATTTTTACAATCTTTGAATAATGAATCCAAATCAGCATCAATGATCAAATCAAAATAGTAAATTCACTTAACGACACCGGCGAGCAAGAACGAGCACGTTTTAAACTCATATTGAACAGAATGAAAAATAACGAACATCAAAAGAAAAGGCGAAAAATAAATCAGTAAACTGAACAGGAAGAGTGGAAAAAACGATCTGACAGACCAAAAACCGATGATACCTTGACTGAAAATTCAAACATCCCTTATCTAATGTTTGAACTTCCCTCCACATTTTCCTACACTACCTTCCTATTCTTTTCCACTCATTTCATTATCCACTAACATTTTTCTTTCTCTTCCTATTTTTAATAATATCTTTAATTTTTTCTTATAAATTTTTAAATATAATTCTTAATAACCTATATTAATCCTATTAAAAAGAAAATCTGTAATATTTTAGGAACTCACTATATTACAAGAAGAAAAACAGGATTTTCAAAGTTAATGATGGGAAGTAAATCATGCATTTGTCCAACCATGGAGTTAAATAATTTAAGTATAGAATATAATTTTTCCCAACCGGAATACATTTTTGACGATATAATCTTTCAAGTTCCTGAATTTCAAGCGGCATGCACAATTAAGAAAGATTCTGATATATTTGTATGTACGGGAGAGGCTGCAGGCACTAAAAAACAAGCAAAACATAATGCATCGGGAAAAATGTTATTAATTTTGAAAACAAAATACAAGTTTAGCGACGAAAAAATATATAAGTATATATATACACATATACTTAGATAAAATAAAGATAGTGAAGTGCATAATTTAACCTAGGAATAGATAAATAGCCGATCGAATAAGAGAGGTTGAACCTCGTTAAAAAGTTTCAATAAAAATCAATGCATTCATTTAGTTAACTAATAGGATATATATATAAAAAGAAACAAAAATAAGAGATTCATGTGAAAATAATTAAGTTTTCATAGAATAAAGTAAGCTTGAGTGAAATATTGAAATATCATCACCTGGAAAACGTTATTAAAAATTTTTTAAAAAATGTGTGTGTTGAGTATATTTATCAACTTTATTAAGCATATTCTTGTCTTGTATGTATCGTAAAATCCTAGGCAAATAATTCGTTTTAAAAGGAAAAAAAACCGAATAACCGTTTCAAAATGCATCTGCTCCTAAACGTAGATTTCCAATGTAAACTGATGATATCTCGTGCTAAAAGCATTTATGGTGGCACTTCTCTTACTATTGCTTTTAAGGAAATTGAATGAACTTCATATTTAAACAGTATTCGAACATGGTGCTTTACCCCATGTTTCGAATTTTGGGGGGGAGGTGTCACATCCATGCGACGTATACATATATATGCTTAATAGTGATAAGATTCAATGGTAACGTGATATACTCCCCAAAAATAGGAGTAATAAACTAAGTTTTACGAACGAATTTTTTTTTCAAAATAACTAATAAAAGTCGAACATGGTGATTTCACCCCCATGATTCGACCTTTTGGGGGGGAGGGGTCACGTCCCCGTGACAATTAATAGAAATATTACACCTTTATTATAGAAATTAAGCATAAACAGTTTTTATAAAAAGAAGAGTAAACCATTGTATCGAAAATGAAGACAGCTGGTAAAATATAAATCATTGTTATACTAAGTAATGGCAGACCTTATAACTAACAAAGATTGAACAAATTGCAATAAATTAACTTGACTGACAGTTCTATTATCAACTATTTTTTTTTTATTGAAAGTGTAATTAACTTAAAAGCTTTTAGAAGCTATTAGTCAGATCGATAACCATTAGCGCATTCGCAAATTGGGCGATGATGTGTGATTCACCATAAGGTTGCCAAGGCAACACCCAACCACCCACTGATTACGAATTTTGGAAAACACTAAATGGACCAATAAATACTTTTTAACTGGGCCATGATGCGCGATTCACCATAAGGTTGCCAAGGTAACACCCAACCACCCATCGATTATAAATTGGCGGAATTCAATCACGGAGAGTCAGTCTGATCTTCACCACCGAACCTTACCTATAACATCGAGACCACGTGCTGATAGTGATCAATATCTTTCAAAAGTGTCAACCATCTCTGAACGAGTTAATCCGGAATCGTCATTATATAATCAGAAGTTGGATTAATTAAAGTTTATCAGTGCGGAAGTCCACTGGAGCCCTTCAGACTACGCCGCTCGAGTTCACAGCTGGAAACTCTCCTATTGGGAAGCTTACCAACCCAGCCACCTGCAGCAGCGCCTACATGTGTACCTGGCGGATCGTGCCCCCTCGAAATTCAAAGCTAACACCACAGACAAATTCTGGTAAGGTCTATATCTTTTATTCTCTATTTTTGCTCTTGTGTATGAAATTGTTAAAAATTTGGGTTTCTCCTCTAGGAACCCGAAAAGAAGAAGATTCCTGCAACTTGCCGAATCGATTTAACTAAACTCAGTGAATTGTATTACTATTCTTATAATTTTCAATCTGTTAGTTGTCAGTTTTTGCTATAATTAAAATCATATCTTTGTCTTTAATTCTTGTGTGTAAAAATATATATGTGTGTTTAACTGATTTTGCTAAATATATTATTTCATTGAGTGACCTTTTGTTCCCGTTCGCTTAGTTTGAAACCTTGTGCTTCATAAATAAAACGGGAGAGTGTAAATATAAATTGAATTGGGTCTGTTTAATCCTTCGGGACGTAACACGAATTAGTTTTTGGTAAATTAGTTCGTAAACCCTCTAGTGAACCTCTATCACAAAATAAAAAATTGTAAACCTATGATGATTATTTGATCAACCTTGTCACACAACTGCATGAAATGCGAACACAAGTAAGAGAAAATGTCATAACGGCAAAAGACAAATTAAAAAAGTACGACGATAGAAAAATAAATCCCTTGGAAATAAAAATTGGGAATAATGTTTTTTTATTAAAGGGAGGAAAAATTAAAAAACTAGATAATCAATACGCAGGAGCTCACGAAGTTTTAGATGTACTGGGAAAAGTAAATGTAAAAATCAACATAAAAGGAAAACCGACAGTAGTTCACGTCAATAAAATAAAAAGATCGCACATAAATATACAAAATTGATTAACTGAATTTGAATCCAAACTTAAAATAATATAAACTTTGAATAAAACCAAAGCGTTTAGAATAACTAAACCAGGAAATTTTATAAACGGAAGATCTTTTGAAATTTTATTCTAATCTTATTTTTTCTATTTCAAAGATTCAAGAAGCTCACTATACCTTCAAATAGCAATAAAAAAATTTCAATATATTTCATGCTTTTTTTCAGAGTAAATTAAACTTCTCAAACCAGGAAGTATTTATCAAATTAATCGAAAAAATTCAACTTTTCTCTTCGGTTTGGCACAAACTAATAATCTAATATCATTACAAAAAATTATACTGCTTTAAAATTCTTATAAGTACTTTCTTTGCATTTAATTTAATCAATTTTATTTTTGTTCACCAACCTTTCAAAAAACAAGCGAATAAAAAAAAAGAAAAAAATATAGAAATATTTGCATTTTTTTTCCTTTTTTTGGACGAAAAAAATCATTTTTCTGATAAGAATAAATAAGCACTTCATAATCGATGCCATCATAAATATAATTTCAATTTTTTTTTTCTTCCATCAAGGGAACTTTTCTTGTTTCCCATCCTATTGGAAGAACACCTTCTACAAATATTGAGTCAGTAAATGTAAATTGTTTGATGGCATTACAAAATTGTTAATGTACAAATTGCTTTTCCAATAGAAATTAATGTGCAACAATAACAAATTGAATATTTTTTTTTATTTTTTTTTTATTTTTTGGTGAGGATGAAAAATGTCGAAATCTTTTATAGACGTTGTACAGGACTCTCCTAAGACGGTTCTAGGCATACCTGTTAAAACCAAAACCCCCTCTCTCGAACCAAAACACCACCCGCGGAACCGCCTTTCGGCTTTAAACTTCGCGGGCGGTTGGTTCAAGCTTAAAGTCGCGTATGACTCTTCCGTCATCCGTTCGCCCGGAACTCCCATCCGCGGCCACACGCCCGATTGGCAGACCGACTAGCCGCGCCAACCTGGGGAGGAACAAGAAGATTTCTCCCCCGGTCGACGCGGAATGCCAAGTCCGCCCAGGGCGTAGGACCGCAGGTGCAAGCCCCGATGCGATTTCTACTGGTCCTCGTTGTTGCCGCGCTCTACACGCCCATCGAGCACCCTCGTCTTCATCACCAGGGTGATGAATGACTCGATAAGCATCCATATCCGTTCAGGCTGGAGCATGAGAAACACCATCGTGTCAGGGGTGAGTTGTGCGCCCACTTCCGCAGTAGCTACAGGACTCGTCGTCTCTCTTCTTGAAGCGCTTCAGGTACGCATTAAAGCAGCCATGGCCTGAAAGCGCTTGCGCTAGGTAAAAGCCGACTTGACCGTGCTGTCTATCCAGCCAGGCGGTGAGCTCCGGGATTAGACGGTGTGTGTCTCTTTCCTTTCCTCCGCCAATAAGTGAATTGGTGGGACGCTCGCCAGGACCAGGACAGCGCTAGTCGACACAGTTCGGTATGCTGAGACAATTCTCATCACCACACCTCTCTGTGCCGAGAGCAGCTTCTTCACGGTAGCATGGTTGTTAAGGTCACTTGTCCAGATCGGAGCTGCATAAAGCAGCTTTGAATTTACCACGCTCGCCACCAGCCTTCTCTTAGCTTCCCTGGGTCCACCAATGTTGGGTATGACCCGAGTCAGGGCGGCCCCACATTGGATGGCTTTGGCAGTTGCGATCTGTAGGTGTTCGCCGAAGCTAAGCCTTCGATCCAACTGCACTCCCAGGTACTTAATGCTCTTTTTCCACTAAATTTCATGTTCCCCGAGAACGATCTTCGGATATTGGAAGGATCTCCTGTCCATGACCAGCAGAGCCTCGGTTTTTTCAGGGGCCATTTTCAGGCATCTGCTATCCAACCAACGCTATGCTCGCCGCAGACTTTCATTCATCCTCAGCTCTAAGATTCTGACGTCGTCAGCGGCACACACCACAAGTGCGTCGTCCGCGAAGCCGATGATGCTCGTTCCAGCAAGGAGGTCCATGCGCAGGAAATCGTCCTACATGCCGTTCCAAACAAGTGGACCTACCCGCGACCCTTGAGGGGCGCCACATGTCATCTCTTCCTTGAGAGACCATTTGTCGCCCTCGTATATCACCCACCTGTCGCTCAGATAGTCCTCTATCATTCGTAACTGGTTTTCCGAGAGACCATTTTCGTGGACCATGTGACCCTGTAGTCTTTGTAGGATAATTTTCTCCAGTTGTTTTCCCATCGTATCTAATAAACACATTGGTCTATACGATGAGGCATCCCCTGGAGGTTTGCTGCCCTTCCTCAGCAGGACCAACTTCTGATTCTTCCAGTCTGCAAAGAATCTCCCCTACCGAAGACAGGAGGTAAAGACTTTTAGGAGGATCTCCGGGTATGCCCCGATGACCTCTTTGAGGATCTCGTTCGTCAACCCGTCGATCCCCGGCGCTGTGTTTGCCTTGAGTCTTCCACCCGTTCTCTTTAGTTCTTCGCGCTGGACCACGCAGGAGCTTCGGTCCTGTCTTCGGAACGGCTCTACATGCGGAAACAAGCTTCGCACGATGTACTTGACTCGAACGGGATTATCCAGGCCCATTTGTCGTTTTGGACTTCCCTGATCAAGTCTTTCCAGCAGTGAAGTCGACTTTTCTTTATGCTTTGCCTTAGAGCTGATTTTCCTCTTTTCCATGCCTCGCGCAGCAGAGGATCACCCTTTGAGCTGGTAAAACTCCGACGCGCAGCGAGGCAATTCTGACGCATGACAGACAACTGGTCGTTCCACCAGTAAACCGAGTCCCCGGTACGCCCGTGCCCTCGTCTAGGCATCGAGTGGTCACATGCTGCGACCACTTTCCTCCCCGCCACCCGCACGGTGTCCTCCAACGACCCAGCAGACTTAGCCCAACCAAGCTCATCTATGAGCATGGTTTCTTCAAGATGTTCACGAAGTTTGTCTTTGCTGAGTCGTTTTGTGTTCCAGGATGGGCTTTTTACCTTGCCACCCTGAATATTGGGCAAGAGCCGCTCTCCGAAGTATGAGCGACATCTTTTTCGCCCCTATCAGCGCAAGTCAGGCACCGAGGTGGAGCCTTGCACTCCTTGGCCACGTGTGACGCGCCCCCCACACCTCCAGCAGGCATCCGTGCTGCCTGAAAGCGTGCAGCCATGCAACACATGACCTGAAGCACCGGGCAACCTCGACATGCTCTCGGACGCGGCAGCTCACCCACCCTACCCTTAGCCTACCGAACCCAAGCAAGCTCCGGGTGTCCGCCTCGGTTAAACGGACCACCGCAGTCCGTACACCACCAAAGCATTTGTATAGCCTGCACTGGTCCCCGAGGTCTGGCTTGCCCAGCGCGATGCTTAGCGTGGCAACAACCTCATCTCTTGTGACTGACTCGTCGAGGTCCCTAACTTCAAGGGACCTCTTCGAGACCAAGGAGTTAACTTCGGCCTTCTCCCCGACCGCCTGATCGAGCGCCTTTTCGAAGGTCGAGACGTCACCCCCCTTTTTGAGGACCAGGAGGATCTCCTCCCTCCCGGTTCTCCGAATGGAGAGGACCTCCACTCCTGCATTTGGGGGTTTAACTTCGCCTTCATAGCTTTCAGGATATAGGCGTAGGTTTCTCCGTCCTTCGCCGACACCCTGATAGCGTCGCCCGACCTGGCTGCCAGAGAGCGCCTCTGCAACTTCCCCTCTGTCTTAGGTTCCTGCGCAGAGGGCACAGGAACCTCTTACTTCTTCTTCTCTTTTTTCTTTTTCTTTTTCTTCTATTCCACCAGATGCCATTCCCCGTCCTTTTTGGGGGTCTGGCCTCTGGTGGCCGCAGCGTACGATTGCGATATGCCGCCCTCCCCTTTCTTGGGGAGCCGATCTTCGGGGGGAGAAGGAGCAACCCTTTTCTCCCCCTTTGTCGGCTTTTTTGGGGTATCTCCCAGAGACGCAGAGTGCAGTCTCCGAAAGATACCCATCTTTTCTGAGGCGGGGTGGGATTCCAGCCTTCTCTGGATTTCCACCCCGCTTTCTAGTAGGCACTTGTGGGTCTTGAGCATTCCGCTTAACAGCTCCGTAGCCTCACTGACACTGTCCTTAACATGGCCAGGATTGTTTCTCAGCATACCCTGCTGGATAACGCCGAGAGCGCTGGCCAACTTCTCCATTTTCTCACTTTGCTCCTTCAGGAGCTGAATGACGTCTTTCCATCCCTCAGCCCCTGGAGAAGTGTGTGAGGGCGTATCCAGTGCCTTCACCTCTTCACCTCTTCACCTCTTTTATTTTGATTTGGATTCATATTTATTACCGTCGTGTCTTAAGACGGTTCGCCCATCATGGGAGCCCTACCGCAGTAGGGCTACTATCCCCGCCTGTATAGATCCCTAGTTATGTGCGCCGAAACCGAGAAGCGGCTTATTTACCCATATTACTTCCACAGAGGTAAGGTACTGACATCGCGTCCTACCCTGGCCGGGAGGCTACTACTGCTCCCTTGGCTAGTCTATCGGGAATATCTACCAGGCTCCGGCCGCAGCCCATTCACTCAGCAGTGCATTCATTCTGGTATGTGTGGGTGTCGGTGTCGTGCCTATGGTTGTGATGTGACCGCAAGAGGGCACGAGGGAAGTTCAGCATCGCCGCCGCATGCGGATTTGTGGCGATACCCCGATTAAGGGGCCCCCCACATTCACACCGTGTCCGCTCGTGCGGCATCAAAGAACCTGTTCAAGGTCCCCTGATACTTTTGCTCCACACCGCGTCTTCACGCGCTTGAAGGTTGGAAAAGCCATACCAACGCGTGCGCCCGGCAGGCTCACCGCTAGGGAAAAGCCTGTCTATAGGGCTTCCTTGACGGCCATCCTGACGGTGACAGCCGAGCTGCTGGCAGAGTCCTTTCGGCTAATACCGTTGGCGGGCTGCAGGATGTGTCTGCTCCGTGCATGGCCTCATGCATACCTCTGGGCGAGACGGTGCCCCTCCGCTAAACATCCTCTCGGGTGTTAAGTGTGTTGCGTTCAGTGTCGCTGTAAGTGTGTAGCGTCATGTTGCTGTCTGTTATGTTCCCTCCTGCTTTCTCATCCGGGCTTGGGACCGGCCATGGCGGAGTTAACAAATTGAATATTCACTATGCTTCATATGTTCCATGCACAAATAATTCTATTAATTTTACAAAAAAAAACATTGGAAAAACAATTAAAAGTACAAAAATTGTAAGAAAAACTATTCCCCTGTTATTATGTGAAATTGTTTTTCTTATGGTTATTTTATTCGTTTAGTGGGACGCCAATCAAATTGGAGTTCGTGCGATTAATTTTTAGAAACTTGTAACAATAGTAATAAAAAATCACAACCCCATTCTTTGAAGAAATCAGTTTCAGATTCTACCAAGTTTTTTTCACTTTACCAATTTACAACGCCCATTAATTCATGTATGTAATCAATGATTCTAATATTATTTAATATCTATTATCAATAGTATGTATGTTAATTTCTCTTTTATATACAACCAATGATGTATAGTGCTCTCAGGATCTTTTCACTAATGTATAACAGTAACGATCGTAATAATGGAAAATTACTTTTCGATATTTTATACCTAATTAATAAATTTTTATAATTTTTCCATTTTTTTCCAACAATCATATTGTTTGCAAATTTGTAAAATTATTAATAATCCATTTTTTCAAATATAATTACGATATATATATATATATGTAATTAACGATGTAATACTTCCAAATTGTCTTGTCTTTTGTTATTATAGATTTATGTAACATATTGTTATAATTCTTTTTATTTTTCACAACAAACAAATTATAAATGTTAATTCCAATAACTATGTTCCAACGACATTTCTGACACAATACAATTATTGAATTAAATTTCAAAAATATGTTCTTGAGCAAGTAAGCACCTTGGATTACATTGATTCTTCTACCGAAGTTTCGATCGCGGATCCTTAACTCCCCGCGTTTAAACTAACGGGGGAGGTGTCACGTCCCGCGACTCTACCACCTAGAGTAACAAACAAATTAAGGAACCAATGAAGGGATCAAGGCAACATTACCACGTCCGTGATTATATCGACTCAAGATACAGCAAGGTCTAATAAGAAATAAGAAGATTGTTAAAATCGAAAGGCAGATTCAAATAACATTAATACCAGGAAATAAATTTCATCGGAGCGTGAGTCATCGGAGAAGGCAACCCATCCGACCTTAAGGTTGCTTGAGCGTTTGGTGTCGTATGAAGTGAGCGGCACCGTGGGGGCACGTGTTACATGAATGCTCATTACTAGTTATTTTTTTAATAATCATATGTATTATAGTAACATCTGAGTAGAAGGGTAAGAAATCGCGGAAATGTCCCCGGAAAAAAGCGATAGTAAAAAATTATTAGTTTCACCTCGAGGCGATTTCTATATTCTATACCTTTTTCGCAATTTTCTCTTGATTGAAGTAGTCAACCCTTCGTTTTCATAATACTAATAGATTCCTCGAAATCGAAAGTACTATTATACATTTGATTTATGGGGACTTGTGTTTTGTTCCGGAGTTTCGCCGATTTTGACGAGGAATCCCATAAGACTACGTGTTAAACTGACATTTTTTCGGTAGCGATTTTTCCGTCAATGACATCGTCAACCACGGTATTTCTTTTTTCCAAATGAATCTAGCATATTTTATTAAGATAATCTCTAAGTTTCAGAGCAGTCTCTAATTGTTTTCAAAAACGATCAAGCCACCTTAAGCTTCAATACCAAATATGGAAAAGGTGGTACACCTTGTTTTTTACTCCCAGCATAGTTGACCTTTTCGTTAAAATTGAAAAGCAGATTCAAGTAGAATTGATATATTTGGCTGTAACATTAATGCCGGGTAATAGCCCATAAAACAATCTTGGGCCAGACTTGCTTTAAACTTGATCAAGAATATTGGGAGGTCTTGCTCAAGTCTTGCGTAAATCTGTTTCCGCCCGGCGCGTTGAATCTTGAGCAAGATTCTTGACCAAGAACGTGCTCAAGACTTGACCAAGTTATGCTAAAAAATCTTGTGATTTTCGTTTCATGAAGAAATCAAGACTCTTGATCAAATCTTGAGCAAACTTGGTCAAGATTTTGCCAAGAGCCGGGACTTCTCTATAGTGAGGAAGTCAAGATTCTTGCTATAATCTTGGACAAGTCTTGACAATGAAAATATGTGGTGAAACTTCAGTGTCTTTTTCTCCAGATTTGCTCGAAATTCCTCGAAATTTGCAAAAAATTGCTGGGACTTTTTTATATCCGTAAGCTGATAAAAAAAATTATTTGTAATTTTTATAATGTTTCTCTTTGATTATCAATGTATATATTTCATTTGCAAAATTATTACTTGATTGAAAATCATTTTTTCAATGATTAAAAAACCAAAGGAAAATTGTATAAATAAAAAAATTCCAATTATACAAATGAACGTCGTAATTTTTTTACTAGCTACATACTAATTTAAAAAATATATATTCACAAATCGGCTTTATTGGTTGAAATAGTTGTGCTAAAAAATTAATAATTTTACAGTGAAACTTAATAACGAGCGATTGAAGGTACATTGAGCAGTATCTTATTATATAATATTTGTAACATGTAACCAGGGCAACCTCGTTGCAATGACAATCGCTAACTACTCGATTAATAACAACTGTGACATACTAGTCTGATTTACGAAAAAATGCTCCTTTATATTTAATAACTTCCAACCTAAAAAAGCTTACGTGCTATCAAAAAAGTGATTACAGATGCATATGTACACATGCACTCACACTGTTACACATGTATTGAGTACGGCCCGAGCGAGACCAATTTTAATAATTAATTAAAAATGCTTTCAATACTATTTTGAATTATGCAATTCGAACATATAATTTTTATCGTAAAGTGCAATGTTATTTTTTTTTCTAACTATTTAGTGATATTATTACTTTTGAGAAAATTATATAAATATATATAAAGAAAATTATGCAATGCTTCATCAAATATTGCTCAAGAAATACATCAAGAATCTTGCGCAAGATTTGGCATTCTGATGCTCACGAGAGAGCTATAAAACATTCAGAATCTTGAGCAAAACTTGACCAAGTATGACTCACGATAAATGCCAAGAATCTTGTTCAAGATCGTGGCTTTTCTGTTTCCGCCTCTGGATTGAATCTTGCACAAGATTCTTCAGCTGGTATTGCTGAAGAAATAACCAAGACTAGAGCTCTACAAAGCAATGTCATAGAACAATGTACAAAACTTGTGCAAGACATGCTCAAGAATATTGAGTGAATCTGGCGATTCTCTATTGCAAGATTTGGTTTTATGGGAGATTTCATCGGAGCGTGAGTCATCGGAGAAGGCAACTCATCCGATCTTCGGCTTCAATACCAAATATGGAAAAGGTGGTAAACCTTGTTTTTTACTCCCACCATAGGTGACCTTTCAAAGGCCTATAAAAAGCGAAAGTTCCAATAGAGTTCAGTTCAGTCAGTTAGTCAACATCCGATTTCTACAATGTAACCAACGCGAGTCCAGTCCAGTGCCATCATCTCTACACCGCGAGTTCAGTCCAGCCTATTTCAGCTTCACTAGATTTTTACCGCTAGCCAAATCACTTCTAATTCGATGCTGAGTTCAACGACTTTAAAAGTGAAGGGGAATCGCCTTCCAAATTCTCTTTGAAACTGGGTTCAAAGAATCAACTATATCAACTGGCTGGACTACGAATTTCCTATCTGACAGCATCTATCTCAAAGATTACAACTGAGAACCAAGCAAGTTACAACTCATTGTAATTACAAGGGTACTTCAACAATACAATTCAACTTCCATTTCCATGGTGCTTACTCATTTAAATTTATCGTCAATAAATATATTTTATATCATTATATCATTCTAAAACGAGGAGATCTTTTAAGAAGAGAAATGTTACGTTTCTGACGTAACATCATGCAGGTTTGGAAATTTTTTGCATAATTAAACATTCTTGTGGGGTACTTTATGGCCCAAAAATGTTTTTGATCAAGTCGACAAAATCACATTTTTCATCTCTTATTGTAAGGACATTGTTCGAGTTGGTTTAATTGTGAAAGATTCTGTTATTATATATAAAGTTATTAAATGGGTATTTGGCACCACCTTTTTCGGGGGTGGTTTTTTCTACCCTATAAAAACAATTTTTGGCACGTGAGAAAAAATAAGTGTTGCTTAGATTTTCGAGTAGTACAGCTGAGGAAGTAAACTGTCCGCCCCTGCAGAGCCCCACATACAGGGGTATGGTCTGTATTAGTATATTATGTGCCTAGGCGCATAATGAGGGTTATTACGCGACGAGCGACAATGCTCGCAGGAGTTCGCAGCCACGGCATAGTCGAGACTTAGGTGAGGCGTAGTCGAGGCGTAGCATTTTAAGCGAGTCTCGTAATTACCCGAATTGTGTAAATTGGCGCATATTTTATTTCATGTGACTTGGGCGCATTTATGAGTTTTCTGCGTACACTCGAATCCAATCTGAAAAGGTCGAAATTGCCGTGATTATCGCCTATCTCGTTTGACATTTCGCGAATACTTCTGGCCATTTCAATTTTCTCGATCTTGTGTAGTAGTTAGTAGTAGCGTATTGTAATAGTCGCATGAGCAGTTCAAATGTACAAGGCATATACAAGGATTATGCTCCGCTGTATCGTAATAGGTGCATACGCAGTTCAATTTTGACATTATGTTCACAATATATCATATTATGTCTACATTGTAAATGTGTTAATCAGAAAAAAAAATTATTTCTTCAAAAAGTAGTTTCTACTTTCGAAAAAACTCTAGAAATATCTCAATCAGATTATAATATAATAATAAAGACAGATACCAAAGTAAAAATGGTTTTTTCTTACTCAGGGAGTCTCAAAACGTCGAGATTTTATGAAAATTCAGAATCTAGTTTCACATAAAACCAATACACCATTTTGTGGGGAGAATACGTAACCGGAAGACTTGTATGCAAGGGCAACTACGACTAATTGTATGTAACAAGCGGTTGGAGTATTTGCGGTAGAAAAAACAATCGCTCATTGTCGACAGTTGAGATGTATGAGATATTATACGATTCTCAACTAATGTAAGAAAGTCAAACTTCATCACGATGGGGAAAATGGAATCGAGTTTTTCTCTAAGAGCTGAGGTATAGAAGGACGTCCTTCAACTCCTGAGGGAGCAAAGTAAAAAAATGAAGGAATTAGACAGGGCTCCTAGCGTAATCCAGCGGGGTATGCTGAGAAATAACCCTGGCCACGTGAAGGACAGCGTGAACGAGGCTACAGAGGTGTTAAGCGGGGTGGAAATCCAGAAGAAGCTGGAATCCCACCCTGCCTCGAAAAAGATGGGTATCTTCCGGAGACCGCGCTCTTCGTCTCTGGGAGATACCCCCAAAAATATGACAAAGGGGGAAAAGAGGGTTGCTCCTTCTCCCCCCGAGGATCGGCTTCCAAAGAAAGGGAAGGGCGGCACATCGCCCTCTTACGCGGTGGCCACCAGAGGTCAGACCCCACAAAAAGATGGGGAATGGCAGCTGGTGGAATAGAAGAAAAAGAAAAAAAGGAGGAGAAAGAGATTCCCATGCCCTCTGCACAGGAAGCTAAAGCAAAGGGGCAGACGCCACGGCGCTCTCCGACCGCCAGGTCGGGCAACGCTATCAGGGTTTTGGCGAAGGACAGTGAGTCCTACACCGAGATCCTGAAAGCCATGAAGGCCCCAAAACCCCCAAAATTCAGGAGCAGAGGTCCTCTCCATCCGAATAAACCAGGAGGGAAGAGATCTTTCTGGTCCTAAAGAAGGGTGGCGACGTTTCGGCAACTCAAGGTTCCTGTCTTCGGGAGGGGAGGTTCTCCGTCGTCTGGAGGAAGCAGAGGTTGGTCCTGCTGAGGAACGGCAACAAACCTCTAGAAGATGCCTCATCCTATAGACCTATTTGTCTATTGGATACAATGGGGAAGCTTCTGGAGGAATTGATCCTACAAAGACTACAGGGTCACATGGTTCGCGATAATGGTCTCTCGGAAAACCAGTTCGGCTTTCGGAAAGGCAGGTCCACAGTTGACGCCATCCAGGCAGTCGTGGACATCGCCACTAAAGCAAGAAGAGGAACTGGTAAGCGTAAGGGATTCTGCGCGTTGATCAGCATTCACATACGCAATGCGTTCAATACCGCGAGATGGAACATCTGCATCGAGGCGATGGTGCGGGAAAAGGTTCCAGACTACCTGTTGCGAATGATAGATGACTATCTGAGAGACAGGTGGGTGATATACGGAGGCGACAAATGGTCTCTCAAAGAAGAGATAACACGTGGCGCCCCTTAAGTGTCGCGGGTAGGTCCACTCGTTTGGAACGTCATGTATGACAATTTCCTACGCATGGACCTGCCTGGTGGAACGAGCATCATCGGCTTCGCGGATGACGCACTTGTCGTGTGCACCGCAGACGACGTCAGAATTGTGGAGCTGAGGCGGGCAAAACAGTGGCTGTATAGCAGATGCCTGAAAATGGCCCCTGAAAAGACCGAGGCTTTGATGTTCACGGACAGGAAATCCTTCCAATACCCGAAGATCGTTCTCGGGGATCATGTAATTGAGTGGAAAAAGAGCATTACGTACCTGGGTGTGCAGTTGGATCGAAGACTTAGCTTCGGCGAACACCTGCAGATCGCGACTGCCGAATCCAACCAATATGGAGCCACTCTGACTCGGCTCATGCCTAAAATTGGTGGCCGCAGGGGAGCTAAGAGAAGGCTGGTGGCGAGCGTGCTAAATTCGAAGCTGCTTTATGCATCTCCGGTCTGGACAAGTGCCCATAACAACCATGCTATGCAGAAGAAGCTGTTCTCGGCACAGAAAGGTGTGGTGCTGAGAATTGTTTCAGCATACCGATAGAAAGCACGGTCAAGTCGGCTTTTACCTGGCGCAAGCGCTTTCGGGCCATGGTTGCTTTAATGCGTACCTGAATCTCTTCAAGAAAAGAGACGATGAGTCGTGTCGCTACTGCGGATCCCTTGTGGAAAATGCAGAGCACACGCTCTTTGTCTGTACCAAGTGGCGTGCGGAAAGGGAGGCTGTCGGTCGGGCAGTGGGCGCACAGCTCACTCCTGACACGATGGTCTCTCTCATGTTCCAGTCTGAACAGTTATGGATGCTTATCGAGTCATTCGTCACGCTGGTGATGAAGACGAGGGAGCTCGATGGGCGTGCAGAGCGGGGAAACAACGAGGGCCAGTAGGAATTGCCTAGACCCGTCCTAGGAGAATCCTGTACAACGTCTATAAAAGATTTCGCCATTTTTCCTCCTCATAATAAAAAGCCCAAAATTGTGACGAATTGTGAGACGAACTATTGGTAGAAAATTCTTCTTCAAGACGAAAATTTATCCCTAGATCAAGTAACGAAGGAAAACAATAGAAGCTATAAACAATATCTCTATAAACCGAGGGACTCTTGTACCGAAGTTTGGGATAAAATCTACCTGAAGGAAACACTTGTCACTGATCAGCATTTTATGACGTTTAGGTTGACACAAAATTATCATACAAAACTTTACTCATATGTCAACACTACTTACGTAATGTCCACGAAGAGTGCATATTCGCGAAATTTAAAAAAATGTTGACGGTCCATATAAATGATTAATATAATATTAATATGTTATTTACACCAAAAGTTAGAAAAAAACTGAATGTTACAAAAGAATTTTTCTCTATTTTATTTTACAAAATAGATGAATGGAGTAATGATGATGTACCCCGAAGGGGTTTTCACATGCGAGTATTTCATAACAATACAAGAATAGCGTTATGCAATACAAGCGACTAGGAGCGAATCGATGACACTTGATTTGCGTGTGCGAACGTGTATATCAATGGCTGCGCGCGTGAATGTGCATCAAGTATCGACAGATCAGCGTGAATTCTCCGGATAATTGATAATTGGAGATAACGAGTACCAGCGAGTCTCGGCAAGTCGCAGGGGTCACGGCTAGTATTTACAGGACTGCAGTTTTAATGTTATTTGGCCTTATTTTTCCTTATTAAGGGAAGAAATACTTTTAACACAGATTGATTCTGAATCAACTCATGAATAGGAACCCCCTCGATGTAACCCTTCTTCCCTAAATTGAAAAATATCTTGTGTCACCGAGATAATTAACGAAAACAATAATATAGTGGAAAAAAATTTAGAAAGAATTCGACGCACGAAACACTCTGTTGATACGTCAATACTAATTATGTATTATACTAATGTGCGCAAAAACTGAGGTGAATTTTGTTATAAAATGAAAAATCTTTATTTATTTATCCAAATCAATTTCATCCACTTCAAAGTAATCCCCTCCCGATATAATGCACTTATTCCAACGTTTTTTCCAATCGTCGAAACATTTGTTAAATTCGATTTCCGGAATTGCCTTCAAAGCCTTCTTAGATTCGGCATGTATCTCTTCAATTGCGTCAAAGCGGTGTCCTCGGAGTGGTCTTTCGAGTTTGGGGAATAGCTAGTAGTCACACGGAACCAAATCAGACATATATAGTGGTTGTGGTACGATATTCGTTGTGTTTTTGGCGAAATGGTCACGAAGAACGAGTGCAGTGCGAGACGGCGCATTATGGTGATGCAAAAACCACGAGTTGTCTGCCCAAAATATCTTTTGAAACGGTGTTGAGTGATCCTCTTGAAATGCCAATAGTGTCAGCGAGGTCTCTAATTGTCAATCCACGATTTTTGTGCACTAATTCTGAACGTTTCCGCAACTGAGATTTCATCCCGCAAACAAAATTTAATGGCACTTCTTTGCTCAAGAAGTTCAGACATTGTAAAAATCGAAAAAATTACTTGAAGTCGTTTAGAAAACACAAGCGTAAGTATGTAACAAATGATGACATTGACATAAAGATAAAAGAGGTTGCCCGAATCGGTTAGCCCGCGAAGTTTAAATTAAAAATTCACTTTAGTTTTTGCCCACAGTAGTACATAAAGGATTCGGATTCGTGAAATGTGGAAACATATAGATAATCTGAATGGACGATAAAGATTTTAAAAATAATATATTCTCTTTAATGTCATCAAAACACGTCTTTGTAACCCTGAAAACAAAAATGTTCAAGACGAAGGAATACACATGACAGTAGGCTGAGAAAGTAAAGATAGCATAAACCTTTTTTCATAAATTAAGATACATGATATGATAATATGATAAGACAAGATGTTAAAAGACACATCAGGATGAACAGGTTGTCCGTTGTGAGTAAAGCAAAAATTGCCTATCTTCAGAAATGGGCTGACTCACTAGACGGTCTCAAATGGATGGGATACAACCCTTTTTTTCGATTTTTTAAAACTGTATAGGTCAGAGAAAGAGATAAGGAATCGAATAAACCCTGTTATATCGCTCGCGTCCAATAAGAAGTTGCTTTTTTTTTACGAAAACAATAGGGAAAATATGTCACTTTTTGGAACTCTGATAAGCCTTTGTAAAAGTTCCAAATAAATTAAGTTTAGCCCAGATAATGAAAGAAATTCTCGGCTTTCTATTGCATTTATAAAAACGCATAAGAAATTCATAGGAGTCGAGATTTCGCTACTTTCCTGATTGCATAAATTCGTCACTTTCAAAAAATTGAATTTTCCAAGCTCAAACTTGAGACGAATCGTCACCCATTATTAAAAAATGTACATAAAACACTGCTTATATGTCAATACTACATATATGATATATGTAAAGGAATCAGATTTCGAAAATTTAAAAACATGTTAGCAATATGAATGAACATTAGGAATTACTGAATAAACATTTTCATTTCAATGTCATCGTGACATGTTTTCCGCTCAATGCATGCAAAAGATATACAATTTTCTCTCAAATGCATAATTTTCCAAATAAGTCAATTTCTGTGGACTCGGGAATTTGTTTAAACATGTAATTTTCAAAAATGTGAATTTCAAAAAAATAAAAGTTTTGCTGAGCACATTAAATTTTTTGCCGAACAATTTTCTCTCAAGTGCATATTTTTCAAAATAAATACATTTTTGGCAATTTCGAAATTTGTTTAAACTTGTAAATTTCAAAAATGTGAATTTCGAGCAACTAAAATTTACATTTTTGAAAATTATATGTGAAAACAAATTCCCAAGTTCATAATAATGGCCCTTCTTTTGAAAAATAATCACTTGAGAGAAAATTGTTTGGAGACTTTTATTGTACTATCATTTTTCAAATTTGTTAAGAGTTGTCCAGTTTGTATATGTTTAAAAATATAAGGAAAATGACCGAGCTGGACTAAATAGAAGTCAAAGTTTATTATTGTATGGCCAACGTTTCGAAGACAAACACCGTCTTCCTCTTCAGGGCCTTAGTATGTAGATTAGAAAACACATTTAGGAAAAACAAATCCAATATTTAATATTGGTTAATAATAACCAAAGGACAATAGTCTAAATAAAATAATTGACTGTGACAATCTCAACGAATCATATTTCCCTCTTATCTCAGACATTTACAATTACAAATTTTCTTACAAGGCGAATTTTGATTGTTCATACAATACTGGTGCCCCCCCTCCCCCCTCTCTTCCGAATTTATTAATTCCAATGTCTTACTTTGCTCGGTTCATTTATTAACTTCAGTGTGATGGTCTTTCCTAAAGGCGGAGATGCTGAACATCTTGCTCTCCCCTCCTTTTTCTTCCTTTTTTTCTCAAAATTATTTTTTAATTCTATGTTTTGTGCCAGAATATATTATAGTTTTTATTAAGAATGATGGAATCGATGTTGCTAATTGGATATACTCTTGCAAATTTTACACATTATAAGCAACGATTTTTAACTTGTGACCAGTTAAGTTTTATCAACATTACTAGCCGCATTACTTGACAATGGTGTTTCACTATATTAGTTTTGATTTTACTAAATGTGTTTTCTAATCTACATACTAAGGCCCTGAAGAGGAAGACGGTCTTTGTCTTCGAAACGTTGGCCATAAAATAATAAACTTTGACTTCTATTTAGTCCAGCTCGGTCATTTTCCTTATATTTTTGAACATTTTTGTTTTTTTTTTGATAAAAATTTTAATTTCAGTATTTCTATTTGCAGCACAATAGTGGGTATAATAAGAGCTACCTAGCACAAGTTTTAGTTAAAAAAAAAAAAAATGGCGGTGTTGAGATTTTTTTCAAAATTTTATTTTTCTCGAAAAAGGTTTGTGATATCGAAATTTAGATTACGGCGAAATCTCATCTCCTATGCATTTCTTATGATTTTTTATATATGGGTCAGAATTTCTAAAACGGATCACCCGAATTGGATGAAAATTCAAATCTACTTCAAAATGATTTTTTACGATAGTGTTTACCATTCCTGACATAAATCTAAAGTGATTTTGTTCAAAAATTTTTTTTGTTTATAATATTAACAATTAAAGATTTGTGTCACTTTTTTCTGTAAAATTAATTCTGGCTGATCTAATTATCCGATTTTTATGTTTTTTGTGACAATGGAATCGTCATTTAACATAGATTGACTATGATTTTTTCCGATTTGAAAACTTGAAATTTTATGTGAAATTTTAATAATTGTTTATAACAAATTGATAAACAAATATCTTCTTCATCGGATTTCGACTGGAAAAAAACACCACATGTACTTCATTCAATTATCTTTCATATTCCGTTAAGAAAAAAAATCGCCCGCATTTTGGAATGCTCCAATTCGGTCGAAAACATAGTCGCGCGAGGTGCCAAAACTGTGTCGTTCGCTCGTGCGCATTTATTCTTCACCGCGCAAATGCTTCGTGCTATGTAAAAAGGATTTCTCGGGTGAATAAATAAACGTAACAAAATACTTAGTTGGAACATTTAATGATGAATAACTAGGAGAAGAATGATATATAGTACAACATACTGAATTAAATGATTGATTTTACACATAATTCTGGTTAATGTAAGTGTTTGGAATATTTTACGAATAATGTGTTGATTCCATGGCTGATCGAAAACTAACAAATTAACTCATATTATTAAGCCTCCAAGTGATACATAATAATTAACTTTCGATCATGCACAGAGTACCAATATCTGAATTCGATACTATTTTGGACAAAACGTGCTTTGGTTCTGTGGCTGTCTCGAATGAATAATAATAATGACAGATATAGTATAAACCACATTGCCAAAAAAACACTCGAAATTCTAGAACACCACTACAAAAATAACGCGTTAATTTTTTATAGAGGTCTGAGCTCAGTTTCGACTATGAAAAGACTGATCTGCAAAAGCAAAAATAATAATGATGTGGAAAAAAACAAATGACAATCGCTAGCAACTAACGTCTTCAAAGGCGTCGAACGCTCCGTGTCAAATCGCGCTCCGAACGTTCGATCATATTTAAACTGGCATTACATTAATTAACAATAAAAATGAGAAAAAAATCTTTTTGCAAAATTAATCTGGATTTTAGTTCACATTGTCAATGCCTATCGAAAAAATACCATAACGAGTAGAAGTAATTTTTGACTATATTTGAGTGATCTGTTTAAGGAGTATATCATCCTTGAAAATACTACCTATTCTGTGCTAAATTCAAATAAACTGATGTTAAGAATGTATACTACTTATATACGTTTCAAAAATCTATTATTTATTCACCCAAGAAATCCTTTTTACATAGCACGAAGCATTTGCGCGGTGAAGAATAAATGCACGCGAGCGAACGGCACAGTTTTGGCACCTCGCGCGACTATGTTTTCGACCGAATTGGAGCGTTCCAAAATGCGGGCGATTTTTTTTCTCAACGGAATATGAAAGATAATTGAATGAAGTACATGTGGTTTTTTTCCAGTCGAAATCCGATGAAAAAGACATTTGTTTATCAATTTGTTATAAACAATTATTAAAATTTCAAGTTTTCAAATCGGAAAAAATCATAGTCAATATATGTTAAATTTCGATTCCATTGTCACAAAAAACATAAAAATCGGATAATTAGATCAGCCAGAATTAATTTTACAAAAAAAAGTGACAAAAATATTTAATTGTTAATATTATAAACAAAAAAAATTTTTGAACAAAATCACTTTAGATTTATGTCAGGAATGGTAAACACTATCGTAAAAAATCATTTTGAAGTAGATTTGAATTTTCATCCAATTCGGGTGATCCGTTTCAGAAATTCTGACCCATATGCAATAGAAAGCCAACAATTTCTTTTATTGACTGGGCTTAAATTCAATTTATTTAGAGCTTCTAAAAAGAGACAAACTTTCTGTATTGTTTTCGTAATAAAAAGCATCTTTTTATTGAACGCGAGCAATTTAACGGGGTTTATTCGATTCCTCATCTCTTTATCTAACCTATTCAAGTTTAAAAGTTTGAAAAAAAGGGTTAGATCACATCCATTTCGACCGTCTAGTGAGTCAGCCCATATCTGAAGAATGGGAATTTTTTCTTTCTTCACAACGGACTCAACCTGTTCATCCTGACATGTCTTTTAACATATTGTCTTATCGTAATGCAGTTCTGCGTTATATCATGTATCTTAATTTACAAAAATAGGTTTATGCTATCTTTACTTTCTCAGCCTACTGTCATGTGTATTCCTTCGTCTTGAACATTTTTGTTTTCAGGGTTACAAAGACGTGTTTTAATGTCATTAAAGAGAATATATTATTTCCAAAACCTTATTGTTCAAGCAGATTATCTACATGTTTTCACATTTCAAGAATCTGAATCTGAATTATACATAATTAGTATTGACATATCAACAGAGTGTTTCGTGCATCGAATTCTTTCTAAATTTGTTTCCACCATATAATTGTTTTCGTTCAACATCTCGGTGACACAACATATTTTTTAATTTAGGGAACAAGGGTTACATCGAGGGGGTTCCCATTCATGAGTCGATTCAGAATCAATATGTGTTTAAAGTATTTCTTCCCTTAATAAGGAAAAATAAGGTCAAATAACGTTATAACTGCAGTCCCGTAAATACTAGCCGCGACCCTCTGCCACTTTCCGAGGCTCGCTGGTACTCGTTATCTCCAATTATCAATTATTCGGAGAATTCACGCTGATCTATCGATACTTAATGCACATTCATGCGCGCAGCCATTAATATACACGTACGCATACGCAAAACTAGAGTTATCGAATCGCTCCGACTCACTTGTATTTCATAACGCTATTCGTCTCTTGTTATGAAATACTCGCTTGTGAAAAACCCTTCGGGATACATCCTCTTTACTCCATCCATCTACTCCAATGTTCATATACCATATAAACGTTATACATCTGTGTTTTCATCATTTTAATGACATATTTTTAGTTGCGTGGTTAAGGCAATTTCTCTATCAGGTCACGTGATTGAATCATATATAAACTTCAACATTTTTTTAAATTTCGCGAATATGCACTCTTCGCGGACATTACATAAGTAGCGTTAACGTATTAGCGTACCTAAAAACTTGCGTAGTAATAACAATAAATCATCGACATCATTATAAAATTAATGTTATCAACAATTTATTTGACAGAGTTATCACCCTAGCGCACAAAAACTTTACTCAAAAACAATTACCCACTTGCATTTTTAAATTCCGTTACAAAAAAGATTAAAACTACTTTCACAGAGGGTTTCTAAAATGAACACTCACACATACGTAGTATCTGAAAAAGTCCCAAACACACACATACGCACAACACACTCAAACCTAACAAACAGGTCATACCCCTAAATATGCACAATTGTCTTACAAGGCCTATCGAAAAAACTATCAGGTATCCTCAAACCCTTCATTATAAAAATCGCTCCTCTCAATACCAATGCTCTCTCACACCTTTTTAAATCAACCAAGGACCCTACTTCAAAATTCGATACTGCTAATGTCATCTACAATATCCCTTGCTCTGACTGCACAGCAGCTTATATAGGTACAACCAAACGGCCCCTAAAGACTAGAATACATGAACATACAGAAGATGTTTACAATCCCCCGGAAAAATGGACTGCTTTAATGATATTCGGCTTTGCCGTTGATTTGGCTGGTTGGCCGGGTTTCACATATGATTTTTTGCGCTCGGGGTTTTCATAATGGATCTATTTTTCATCACCAGTAACAATCCGATGCAAAAATGACTTCCTTTTGTGGCGTTCCAGCAGCATTTTGGACATGCAAAACCGCCTTTCAACGTCTCTCGTCTCGAGTTCATGTGGAACCCAATTTTCTTGCTTTTGAATGTATCCGGCTGCTTTTAAACTTTTTGAAATGGCTGCTTGAGTGACTCCCAAAGCTTCTGCGAGCTCTTCTTGTATTTAGCAACAATCTTCATCGAGTAATGCTTCCAGTTCTTCATCTTCAAACTTTTTTGGCTGCCCAGGACGTTCTTCGTCTTCCAAGCCAAAATCACCATTTTTAAATCGTGCAAACCACTTTTCGCACATTTGCTCAGCTAGAACATGTTCACCATAAACTTCCACCAAAATACGATGACTTTCGGCAGCAGTTTTCTTCATATTAAAGTAATTAAGAAGAACTCCCCGCAAAAACACTTTTTCAGGCACAGAGTTAAGTTATTTGAGTGCAAAAAAATTATTGTTGTTTACGCTTCAAATGAATGACATATACTGAAAAAGACGCACATTGACAGTAGTTTTCCAATGCATGTTCGAAATATTGGAACGATGGAATAATAACCAAGTTACGCCATCTCTTAGCAAACCGCACGAATTAAGTTATAGATCCAATATTTTTTGCTTAAAATAACTAGAATTCTGGTTGAAACAAGAAGAAACGAATGTTAAATATAGCATAATCAAAATTTCGGTTTTATTAACTAGACATTTTTTTGTGTGAAGTACTTCAAAATTCTGCTAAAAGTGACGTTGGACTAAGCCTAATAACTAATTACCCTTCTTCTTTCGGATTTCTTGTTCATAGAGAACATGAATATGAAATAAAAGTAAATAAAAGAGAAATGCGAAAATATTCAACTTTCCTTAATAGAAAAAGTAAGAAGGTATTTCGAAATGTAGGCAAAGGATTAAGGTTTCCTTCTGTAAGCTTTGAAAGAACGTGCAATCGATCTTTTTTTTATTGATCTAAGCTTATTGCTTCCAGTACTTTATTGCTAATTTATTGCTTCCAGTATTTTTATCGTTTTCTTTTTGAGCAGACAGTGCATCACGTTGGATTCACGAAAGTGCAATAAAAAAAACTGAATTATTTTTAATAGCAATTCATAAAGACTTTACAATTTTTCCAATTCAGAAAGAATGAACCTATTTTATTTAAAATTATTTCCACTTTGGAAAAAAATTATTTCCGATTATTTTTAAAGTACATAGATATTAATTAATTTGTCAAAACAATTATTTTTTCAAAAGTTGCAACTTTTTTGTTACAATTTCTGTCAGCGAGTTCATTTTTCAAAGTTCTATGGATTCCATCTAACATATAAGTACACAATGTCAAAAGCACTGGAAGACCACTTTCGTAACTAACAGTCTAGAATTGAAAGGTAAAGTGAACAACTGACAAGTAGACAACAGTGAACAACAGGCTCATGCATGTATATCATAATTGAGGGGTCCGATGCAATAAAAGCAGACACACGCTGTTATTGCATTGGACCCCTCAATTGTATGTTAAATACAACTCAACTCAACTTCAAGCATTCGATTAAATATTATGCAAACTCTACTTTTGACAAAGTTTGTGCTGAGAATGTATGTCCTTCCTAGTTTCTCTTATCTATTATTAAAATAGACAACATTAAGTTTTGAATTCTTTTAAAATTATCTCAACTAAAGTGGTTTAAACTATCTCTTTAGCAACCTATTGTAAGTTTGATAAATAAAATAGTTTACATTTTATATTCTAGGGTATATGAGAGTAACCATTTCCTTTTATATTTTGAAAATAATTTACTCAACCTATGAAATGAGATTTGAAATACACGTTTCTACAAATGATAAAATACACATAGATTTAAAGACCATTTTTAATTCACTGAAAAGTTTTCAACTAAGCCATAAATTTGTTGCCGACAAATATATCATAAAATAAACTTTTGTCAGGTGCGAAAATAAAATGTTTTAAACAGTTTCTGGAAAATATGTTCTTTTTATCATCTAATTTATAAAATGGTTAAAATAATAAACCGTATAAGAAAATAGTAATTATGTGAGAACTTAATGAGCTTTTTTGTCAAATACATTTTAAATGAATCTATTATCAAGCTTCTTCATTAAATTAAATAAATCGATTGAAAAAATAAATAGCAATTAAATTCAATGTGAATTATTTCTGGGAAGAAACGAGCTTTAAAACTATATGTAGGGTGGATTATGAAACTTTGCACGAGAGATCGATTTTACAAGACTTTTACGCGCTACTACATTGAGTGCAAAATTTTCATATTTTCAGAAAGTAACTGCTTTTGTAACAATTTGTTATCTGGGAAAGAATCTTCTAAGCTCTCTATAAAGGAATACTGGAAATTCTTATCAATAAAATATCAGTATAGCTTAATATATACGGTGAAGTAATTTGTTACAAACTAGAAGAAAATTTTGTACAGACACTTAACAAAAGTTAATGCTAAGATTTGGAGCAAGAATGACTTTTAATGATATATATATATTTTAATGATATAAAATAAAAACGGATGCTTACTTATATATTAGTCTGGAATATATATAACAATAGATACTTTCCTGGTAGAAATGTATTTTCACAATTAAGTAAAATAAACTAAAATAATAAAATAAAATAATTTAAATAATTTCCCATTTATTTCTTTTTAATAGAAATTTATAATTGTTGAATTTTGTAAAACTAATAGCTAGTTGGAAATTCCATTGGCTTGTAAATTTTATAGTAATTTGCGTTTATTGCAAATATACACTTTTACCAGGATAGAATTTAAACAATTTTGCTCATTCCTAACATTTTTCTCAGTATAAGTAGAGCTTATTTCAAAGTTTTCATGACGGCAACAAATATAATTATATGATTCGATCTATGGATATCAGTCTCAAATGCAAGTTGACAAGTTGTTAAGCTTCGTCAAGAAATTTTTACTTTTTCATATTACAATAAATCCAGGAAAAGGAAAGGCATTAAAGATGTATACCGGTTTGTTGAATGCAAAAGAATTCGCTACGGCAAGAGCAGGATTATTTTCAAATCCTTCCTCGGAGACGCTGGAGGCAGTAGTTGGCTCCCTGCTTCTGGGAGTCGTTGTAGTTGTAGTAGTGGTCAGTTGTGGTGGCGGCCTTGTTCCAAATGGTGGATAACGCGTGGCTGGCCCCGATGATTTGTAAGTTCGGGATGAGGTAGGTGGTCCGTATGATTCTAATTGATTTTTGCTTGGATTGAAAGACTGTCCATGCGGTCGCCATCCCCGCCATACATATGGGGGTACCTCTGTCAAAGACAGTCCGAAAAAAAGGACCAGAATGGCTCTCTAAAAACACAGTAAACCATCCTCAATTTAGAAATAATATACTGTATTCACTGAGCAATTTTTTGCTAAAGTGCGCTTTTATTTGTTTTCTATCTATTCTATAGTAAAAATAATAAATCCGCTGATTACTAGAAAATGTGTCCGTATTGAAAATAAAGACTGAATACGAATTTAATAAAAAAAAATGAATAGAGAAAATATATTTCAACGATACCTTCATGCTAGATTACTAAGTATTCACTCAACAGTAAAATTGTCACTGGGCTTTAAAAATGATACTTGTTCTCTTTTATATAGCAACCATTCTGATTTGCTTCTTGCATACAAAACGAAGGAGTTCAAAACAATTTCATTTCGTTGCCCAAAATTTGACTTTCATTGAGAAATGTTATTGATTCTTAATTGATAGCAATAAATTAAAATCTCAGTTAGTTTAAAGTCGAAAAAGTTTGATTTTTTTTGGATTAAAATAAACTTTTTTGTGAATTACTTTGTAATTGATTTTAACTCTTAGAAAATTTTAAAAACTGAGTATAAGTAACACTATGCAAAATTTTCTTAAACACAAAAATATTTTTGCGATTGCCTTCTAAAAATGACTTTATTTTATAAGCACAACTTCCAAATTATTTAAATCTGTGAAGTATAATATATTTTCAGAATTCTCCAGCAGTATGTGAATTATTCTAATAATTGAAATAAACATAATAAGTAGTCAGTTTAAATTTTGGACAGTGGTATAATAGCGGTTTGTAACCAATAACAATTTGTGCTTTTGTAATACGTTACGTAAGCGTAGGACGTGCTCGGAATTTCCGATGACAGCAGAGTTCTTTGGATGCATTTCAAAATTCAACTTGGCATTTGTCACAAGACAGGAATTACTCAAAAATTAAGTGAACCCTATTTCTCCATCAAATATTATAAATAAATTTAAATTTTCAAAATTCTGATCTTCAATGTTAACAAATAAATGAATGTTAATTGCCTTATTGCTCAATTTTAGATTTGAGCAATCAACTGTTTCAAAATACCAACTGAAAATTTTGCACAGCAGTATCCTTAAATTAGATACTTTACATTGAAATAATTAGTAATTTTGAAAGAACAAAGTTGCATGTTTTACAACAATCAATTGACTATTTATATAGAAAAAATTTAATTTCCGTAATTTTTCTCAAGAATAAAAATTATTTTTGGATGAAATTTTGGTATATAATAAAGAATATGCGATGTCAAGTCTTATAAATTTTTATTAAATAAATCATAGATAATATTTTCTCAGAAAAGTTAAGGGAATTAAACTTAGTAAACTATTTTCTGATAGTCTCTTGACCGATTTATGTATGCTGAAGATCGCTGCAAATAAAAAAATAGTATATTACGACCCTAGGCCAGAAAGTTTGAGTTCGCCGAGGCATTTATATCACATACGCCAGGAACTCAAACTTTCTGGCCGTGGGTCGTATAATATTTTTCTTGATCTCCAACCGAAAGTACGCTCAAAACCGAGTTTTGTAGGCGGCAGGGGGAGATCCGCCAGACTTTTGCAAAACCGAGGCGAAGCCGAGGTTTTTGTTGGTCGGGGCGGGCATTAGAAACAAATTTAAAATAAAATGCAATCATATAATAACTGCAAAAAAAAAGTGAAAATCAAAATTTTTTTTTAAATTAACAAATACCAGAGAAAATTTATTCTCAGACAACAATATTAATATTGATTTTTCGTGTAATTGCATGAAGACACATTAAATTAAATTAAACAAACGAATTATACGATGAATTTAGCGGCCACAAAAGTCGTTATTTCTGGAGTGAAATGCGGCCGGGAGGACCGTACTTTCGGCTAGGAGATCAAGATAAATTGTTTACTCCAAAATTAAAAAATATTTCAAATTAGTTAGTTGAGTTCGAAATTTTTGACACTGCCTACATTATCGGATGATAATTAGTCGTGTATCAGATAGTATACGTTGCTGACAGGTGTCCTCGTAGACAATTTCAAACTCCTATATCGCAATAATACAAATTAAATCCAAATTTAAAGGATTTGAAATCATTCTGTGGAAAAAAAGACGCAGTCGACCGGCAATCGAAAGAGACCTGGGCTCGTATCCAAGCGCAGTCGAAAACGCCTGTTTTTCAACAGAAAGATTTCAAATTCTTTGAATTAAAAAATATTAAAATGGTAGATTGTATTGACCCTTGATTTAATTTATAATACTTGGTACGTTTGCATTGGCTTTAGGGTCCATAAATGAAAAAGTCTATTTAATGAGACGTTTCGGCTCTGATCGGAGCCCTCATCAGTAATATTTATTAAAATCTTCTATGTAAGAAGTAAGGAATCCTTTTTCTTTAGTAAAAAACCTCATTCATGGACCCTAAAGCCAATGCAAACGTACCAAGTATTAAAAAATATTATGGAAAATTATCGACTATAGAAAATAAAAAATTGTATCATTCTTAAAAAATGTCCACTTGATTGTAAATTATATTCAAGATTATTGGAGGATACTAAGGGTAATTTGATGTAAAAAAGTTTAAAAAGTCTACAAACCTTAATATACAGGTCCATCATCTATATTGTCTTCCTCTTCATCGTAACCCTCCCCATTATCAAAATAATTATTAACATAATCCGTCCCATCGTCCATTTCTTCATCTACGTCAATCTCGTCATCTTCTATGACTTCATCAGGATCCTTTTCATCCCCATCTTCCTCTTCCCTGGAATCTTCATCAGTATCTGATTGTTGACTGGTTTCTTTTTTTTCCAATTCTTGTAACTTTTCTTCAATATTCATTTCCCTCTTCTTCTTTATCACACTCTCACTATTACTGACACCTCTACGCTTCCTCGCTAGAGGTTTCAACTCTGCTGGTATTCTCGTCCAATCGTATCTTGATTCGTAACTTGTCTTGTCCGTTATCATATCTTGAAAGCGATCGGAGTAACGTTCTATGTCCTTTTTTATGACGATTGGTTGGACGTTGTGAGTTGATTCTTTCATAGACTCTGCGTAATCCCTTTTTAATTCAAATAAGTAACTTAACTCGCTCGTGATATTAAATGGTACCGCTTTATAAGCTAAAAGTGGAAATTTTGGAGGTGGTTGCGAAGCTATAGATGGCTGTGAGTCTTTACTTAGTCCTAGTTGTTCATTAGAAATAGACATAACGGGTTTGCCTCTTCCTCTTCCTCGTCCTGCCATTATGAGTACCGGTTATTACTCAACTGATTACCTGTTACATAGAATAGATGTATTTGAAGAAATTCATTTTAATGTAACTGAATTCTATTCAAATATTATAGTAAAAAAAGTGCGGTATATAGTGATCCTCCGATAATGTAGGCAGTGACAAAAATTTCAAACTCAACTAATTAATATAAGTTTATCATTGATTTTTGTTATTCAAATATAATTAATGGGAATTGTAATAAAGTATTAGCTAAATGTGTAAAAAATGTCCATCAATATACAAGTTATAAAAAATGTAAATACAATATTTTCTATAATATGACGCAGTTATCACAAGTTTAGAGATGCAAAATTTTTAGGTTATGTTTATTACATCAGAATGAATATTTATCATTCAATACACATTTAATTGTCAGTAAAGCAATACCTATGATATCTGCTTTGCTTGATGCTTTTCTTCCTTTTTCAGTATTTCTTCGGCGTTTTTAGTAAAAGTTTCTTTATCATAAATAACTTTAACGACAAGTGAACATGAAGGACAGGTAGCTTCTTCCTCTCCAGCTAGTAAGTCGGATTTCGATATTTGGAACTGATCGCCACATGGACAGGGATAGTAATAAATCTCCTCGTCTTCGTCGTACTCAAAATCTTCAATTTCTACTTCATCGTGAAAAATAGTCATGCTTCTATCTTAGTAGAAATATTGATTAAATAGAGAAGTTGAGGTTCAGTTAAGAGTGTTAACACGCCACGTATTTATATCAAAGATAAACACAAACAAACAGATAAACATCTTTCTTCTTCTCACACGGATGGTACGGATGGTACTCCTATTCTGTCCTATTCTAGGATTCTAGCCTGGGGCGCAGTCGCACGTCGTGAAGAATAGGATATTAGAGGGATAGGGGAACAGGATTCAAACCAATGAGATTATCGCACAGGCTCAGTCAACTATTGTATTGGTTAAATTCTGTTCCCCCATTTCTCTAATATCCTTTTCTCCTCGATATGGGAGTCATGGGACTGCGCCCTGAAGGATGTCAAAGATATTATAAGCCTAGATGCGGTGCAGGCAGGCCTAGTTCCCCGCGAAGATTGTAGATGGCGCGTCCGGCGAAAATATGTGACGCGCCGAGCCGTTTTGGCGCTAAACGTCGGTAATTTTTAAATTTAACTTTGAATAATATTTAAATTGTTTTATCCTGAGTATGGGTTCACCACTTTTAAAGAGTGGAAACTCACCTTGCCCGAGTTATCTAAAACGGATAAACTTATTTTAGTTAATTTAAAATGAAATTTATTATCCGTAAAAGGTAATAATAATAATACGTAATTTATAAGATTACACTAATGAAGCTTTTATTATGAATAAAAAATATGTTAGAAAAGATAAAAAACTTTACAAAAAACTCTAAGTCCAAACAATAATAATTGAAAAGAAAAGAGAGACCGACAAAATAATCTGATCCAGTGCGGATCTACCGATCGAAACGTCAGATTATTTCTGGTCCTTCGTCGATGCAGCCTCTCGCGCTTCGCTGACGAAAATCCCTTGCGCACACTTACTGCGTTTCCCCACTAATTAATTAGAATATTATAAGCCAATCAAACGCATTTTTTATCCCTTCTTTTTAACATTTTCTCTGAATCATAATCTCTACTTCTAATTCTTTGAATGCACGTGTGAGGGATTTCATATGAGCTTAAAGTCACGTTTCCTAAACACAAAATTCGTTAGAAATTTAGATCGTTAAATTTAACGACGTGTGAAAGAAAATCTCTCTTGACATCTTAAAAGTCTTTATCAACTACTTATCTGTTTTCTACCGCGACAATCCGTCGCCTCGGTCTGTTTTAAACTAAACAAAATTGAACTATTCTGATAACTAATATTAAACCTTATTTCTATGAAAAATCAACTAAAAATTCTATCAAGACGTAAAAGTAAGCCTTACGCTAGCAATTTATAAATATTGCAAATTATTAAACAAAGTTCGTTATATTCCATCAAATTTCATCACTCTCATTCTCCATTCTTCAAATTCATATTATAGAATAATATTATTTCATGTCGAATTGCTCCTTAGTCTCTAGTTTTGCCAATCTCGATTATCTCTATTCTATATTTCTTAAATTATTTTAATTTAAATCTTTTGTTTTATACTTTTCTTTCCTTTACTTAGTAAAGGAAGTCTTCAATGTCAATTAAAATGTCTTAATTCAAATATTACCGCTAATTTTAAAGCGCACTCTTGTGACAAAATCGGCCATCGTCACACTCCTCCCCTTACAAAAAGGGCGCTTCCATAGAACGGCCTTTTCCGAACTATAGTTTGTTTTGAATTTGCTGCGGTGGAAATTAAGTGTCCTTTAATTGTATGTGGATAAATTTTGATTTGCTTTTTGGTAAGTATTTAATCCTTAATATAATTCATCTAATCTATTTCATAGCCATTATAACTCACTTTAATGTACGCATGTTCACTATAATATATTTATAGGTTATATCCCGTTTCCCCCCTAATAACAAGCATAACAGGTGTATTAACACACTAAACAACCTTTATTTATTTATTTTTTATTTATTTAATTTTTATTTTTTTTTTTAATGATAATAATGCTCAAGAACCGATGTTTTTCCCTCCAAAATCATGACATGTAGTTCTCAGCTGATTTAAAGCAATTTAAAGTTAATTTAAATAATTATTTTAATAAAATATATATATATGTGAACATAATCATGAGTGTTCCACGGTACGGGGTATCCACCCAGGAGGAAAAAGAACACCGTTTACTAACTGAATATAATTATTAATTTTTAAAAATTTAAAATAATTTTGAATCATAAAAATGATAATTAGTAAGGTATTTTTAATTTTATAGTTTTATTTACAATGTCTTAATAAACCTGTTACTTTTTAGTGATCTAATTCTCAAAGGCACTGAACAAGTGTTTATTCATAGCTGACACTCACGAGCAAGTAATGCCTGCACACTTGGATGCGATGCTGTCTCCCTGACCTACGACAACCACGTGCTCAACGCTAATAAGGCTAAGAATTTAATTGATGGCAATCAAATTTTTATTAATTTAAATATATATATATACTTTTTTTTGCATGGATAAAAATATTTACTCAAATAACGTCCTTACTCATGATTCTACGTAAATCGCAAATAAGCATGTCTTACGCGATTCATGTGTACTATTTTAGTTTCAGTTCGAGAAATTTGCAATTCTAAATTTACGTTATTTAAAATTTTATTAATTTTATAAGGTCCTTCATAATAATCATCAAGTTTGTCACGATTTTCTACTAAAAGCATTACGTGTTCTCCTACTTGAAAGGTTTTTTCATTGAGTTTAAGATCGTAATATTTTTTGCAGCGCTGCTTTGCGGTTTCAAGTCTGGCTGCACACAAGGATTCAGTCTCTACGATTTTGTTTAACAATTCATCGACCATACCTATATACGTTAAAGGTATGTTTTCTTCAGTAAACTCCGAAGGAAATCGAACTTTGCGTCCGAAAACAGCCTCATGTGGAGTTATTCCCGTGGATTCATGGACCGATGTATTAAATGAAAACATTGCATAAGGCAACCACTGGTCCCACGTTACTTTAGAGCTATAATGACGTAAGTATTCTACGAATGTATGGTGACTCCTTTCAAGTGCACCTAATGATTGAGGATGATATGCACTAGAATGGTATTGCTTGATCTTAAACAATGCGGCAAAACCATTCATAAGTTGACTCATAAATTGACTACCTTGATCGGTTTGAATTATTTCCGGGCAACCAAAAATACAAATGATATTTTCTGCTATCGCTACAGCTACGTGTGGAGCATCTATTTTTGACAACGGAATAGCACCTGAATATTTGGTAAGGCAGTCTTGCCACGTAAGAATGTGCGTATTCCCTGATTCTGTGGTTGCTAACGGCCCTACAATATCTATTTGCACCTTCTCGAGAAATCTTTTTGGTGTATCTGTAATCTGCATCGGCAATTTAATTGTTTGTCTTTTTAACTTTTTTCTTTGACACGAATCGCATGAACGAACATAATCTCGAATTTCTTCTCGCATGCCTTTCCAGTAAAAACGCTCACGAACACGCTCAAACGTTTTATTTTCACCCTTATGCCCTGCCATTGTCGAATCATGACATTCTTCAATAATTCTCAGTCTATCTACCTCAGGTGGAGTTATAACCTTACCGTTACAAATACAAATCTCAAAGCTACCATCACTGAAATAGGTTCTAAATATTTTTTCTATCACATTCCAAGGTACATTGTCTAGTCCATTTCCTATTCTTGATACACTAATAGTTTTTAAGTTCATTGATTCCATTGCACCTTGTAGTGTAGACACGGCTAATTCAATATTTTTCGCAAATATTTTAGAATCATAGGTTTCTTTTATGAAAAGGTTAAAAATAAATCGTTTATTTTGTTTTACGGATGTTACGGTTCCTAATTCAGGGTTTACTTCACGAATGTCAGACAAAGTTATTAAAGAATTTTCCATTAGTTCTCGACCCGTTGGTGTTGTCAATATACCATCACAAGAAACGAAATTGATCAAGTGATCATTTCTCAAAAATAATTTATCATTGCTAATTTTGAATAAGGGCTTAAGTATAATATTTCCTTTCTTTTGTTTCGCAATCAGGACGGATTTCGCAACAACGGACTCGCCATTCTCAATTCGCATTTTCTTTGCCGAAATTTTGCCCTTTACTGGCACCTGTTCAATTCGAATAACATCATTCCAAATACCCTTTATCTGTGAAGTTTCTCTTTCACCAATATTGTCACTGTCATAATCGTCATTGCATATAGTCATTTTTTTTATGTTAACAATCCCTGTCTCATTCTTATCATAGGTCGAGTGCAGTCCTTCTTGATGGATAGGTGGTCCCTCAAAGTGGTTGGCCAGGCCACACTTCTCTCTCTCTCCGAGTATATGGATTACGTCACTAGTGACTCCACACTCTTTAAAATCACGATTTTTCCTCTTACTTCTCTCTCCGAGTAAAGGGATCAAGTCATAATTGACTTTTTCCACACTCTTCAAAACCCAATTCTTTCTCTCTCCATTGGGTTCATCGTGAATTGCTGAGGGACTCACACCCCTATCCTTGATTCTCGTCAGAATCCTACTCTTTCCGCACTTAAAGCACTCACCGTCTTCTAGAGTCTCGTCTCTCTCATCCTCACAATCAGTCTCACAATCTGTACTGTCTTCATTTCCGAATTCTCTGGATAAATTCGGAAAAACTCTCAATGGGATATTCATGAAAGAGAACTTCATTTCTAACATTCAAATTTTTTGACATTATATCATTAGCTTTACAAACATCACTCTCCCCACTACCTTTGTTATTTATCGGATTTCTCGAAAGCGCGTCCGCGTTGGCGTTCACCCGTCCTGGTTTAAAAACGACTTCGTATTCGAACTCTCGCAGTTTGATTTTCCATCTAGCTAGTCTTGAACCTACAGTTGGATCTTTCAAATTTAACAGCCACACTAAAGGTCGATGGTCCGTTACTAATATAAATTTTTGGCCATAAATGTATGGACGAAATTGTTTTATCGCAAAAGTTATGGCTAACAATTCCTGTTCAGTAGTTGTGTAATTAAGTTCTGCACTATTCATAGTACGTGAAGCATAAGCTATTGGTAAGTCTTGCCCTATAGGCCCTTGGCTAAGAACGGCGCCTAACGCGAAACTACTACTATCTGTCGTCACTACAAAAGGTTTAGAAAAATCAGGGTATTGTAATAAAGGTTTGCAACATAAAATTTCTTTCAGTCTATCAAAAGCTAATTGTGCTTCATTCGTCCAATGAAATTGAATATTCTTTTTTAACAATTTTGTTAATGGTTTAGCTACTGTTGCAAAGTTTTGAATAAAGCGTCTATAGTACCCTGACAAACCGAGAAATTGTTTGACATTTTTACGTCCCTTGGGAACAGGAAATTTTGCAACTGCTTCAACCTTTTTTGGATCTGGTTTGACCCCATTTTCAGATATCGCATGACCCAAATAAACTATTTCCTTACAAAGAAATCGACATTTTTCAGGTTGTAGGACTAAGCCAGCTGTTTTTAAGCGACCCAGCAACCTTTCGAGTTTCTCCTGGTGCTCCTTCAGGGATTTTGCGTAAATGACTATATCGTCCATATAAATGAACAACTCGACACCCTGCAATCCTGAGAGAATCCTGTCCATAATCCTCTGAAAAGTAGCTGGTGCATTTTTCAAGCCGAATGGCATTCTGGTAAACTCAAAATGACCAAAAGGCGTTGAAAAGGCAGTTTTGTGTCTATCCTTAGGTTCTACTTCAATCTGATGGAATCCAGAAGCCAAGTCAAGCACTGTGAAGTACTTTGCGCCCCCCAACTGGTCTAATATATCTGTAATATTAGGCAGTGGGTAAGCATCACCCACAGTTTTTTCGTTAAGCGAACGGTAGTCAATAACCATCCGCCAACGTTTATTGCCAAACTCATCTGGCTTCTTAGGAACCACCCATACTGGAGAATTATATGGGGAGTCTGAATTCTGAATTCGTTTATCTTCATAAAGTCCTTTACATTCCTTTTCTACAAATTCTGCATGAACTTTAGGCAATCTATGATTATCTTTTCGTACTGGATCGTCGTTAATTGTATTAATGCTATGTTTCAAAATATTCGTACTTCCAAGTTTATCACCTTCTAAATAAAACTAATATGGAAATTTATTAAGTACTTTATGTAAGCTTTCCCTTTCTTCCGAATTCAAATTTGTCAGATTTAGTGAATTTATCAATTCCTCATGTCTACTTCTAGAAGAATTTGTTGCATTTTTATTCCTGGTAGCTCTCTTTTTAGTTCTTGGATTTGGTTCAATTTTTTCAAACTCTTCTATTTCTACTGGGGGTATTGATATTTGCAAATCCTGAGTAGATGTGTTTATACAATAAACGCGAACTGTTCCTTCTTTTACTCTGACTAAACTTTTTCCTAAATACACTCCTGGACCTGCTGGTATTTTTGGTAAATAACCCTCCTTTAAATTTGTTGGTTTTGCTGGTAACGTAATTAACTGTTTAGTTCTAGCCTTTAAATTTAACGTTATTGCTTTATTTTCAATTAATATAGAAAAATTACCAAACTCATTTTGAATTTCTTTTTCTTTCAGGTCTATAACGGATTCAGACAAAAATGGCATTCCTACCATACCGTCGGATTCTATTGGAAAACTGTTGGAAATCAATTGGAAAGGAACATCTGTATTATTTATTCTTATTTTTACTTGTCCGTGTGTTCTCACGCCAAGTTCGTTAATCCCGAATAAATTAAATTTAATACTGGAATCAATTAAAGTGTCTGCTTTAATTAATTTTTGTTTAATTATGTTAAGTTCCGATCCCGTGTCGATTATAAATTTCCCAGTTTCATTTCTAAAATCTGTGCTTTTTAGTTTTACGTATGGTGAAGGTTCTTTATTTCCTAATTTTATGGTTAAAACAACCCGCTTCAGTGGTGCTTCCCTTCGAAAAAGTCCATCGTCGCACCATTCCAATGAACTTGTTAATCGTTTAAAGCACTCTCCTTTTTTGCGCGCGACTCATCTTCCTTCTTTTGTCGTTTCTCACACTCTGCAATAATATGTCCTGCCTTTTTACAATAAGCACAAAATTTTGTAATATTCTTTTTTTCAGAACAATTTCGAGCTAAATGTCCGATTTTATGGCAATTATAACAAATTGGACCCTTATTGTCTGGGCATTCTCTAGCAAGATGATCCGGCTTTTTACAAATATAGCAAACTCTTTTTTCGCTCTCAATGACGCGTAAACAACCCTTAGCTAGATGACCTACTTCGCCGCAACGCTGACAATCTCCTGACGGTCCTGATGCTTTCGCATTTCTATTTTCGTAATTAGTGTCTTTTCTGGTATTTCTGTATCCCATACCTCGGCCACGACTTTGTCCTATCCCCCTGCTAAACTCACCCCCAACCTTACGGGCTTTGGCATTACTATGATACGGTCGGAATCTTTCTTGAGAATTTGCTGATTTTTTCGAATCTTGATCTTGAGTTATTTTGTCTGGCGTCATAATTTCCGGACCTTTTCTATTTAATTCAGATTCATATCCAATTTCCCATTCTGCAACTCTAGCAAGATTGATTGCCTCGTGTAAAGTATTTGGTCTACCTACTTTAACACGAACAACTAAATCACGTTTCAAACCAATCACGAAGTTTTCACAGGCCGTATCGCGAGCTGATTTAATCATAATTTTGGCCACGTTTTCAGAATTCAAATCTTCGATTAATTCAATAAGAGAAGTTAAAATCTTTCCTACCCTAGTTCCGTACTCTAAAACTTTTTCATTTTCTCGTTGGGCGACGGTAGCTAAAGCAGTATTTAATTGAGAAATACTTCTATGTTCTGTAAAAGTAGATTTTAAATGCTTCAATAGGTCTTCTAATGAATCAATGTCCCGATCTTGAATTGAATCATAAGCACTTCCTGAAATTCTCGTACGAATCATAAGAAATAAATTGTGTCGTTGTTTAGAAGAAATAGAATTTCTCGCGTAAAGACAATCCTTAATAAATCTTGAAACGGGCATATTATGACCATCAAAAAATTTAGGCAAGAATTCCAGGGCTGCTTTGAAAGGAATAGGATCCTCAGGCTCTGCCAATGCTAAATACATATTTGAACTCGATGTGACGGATGCGCTGGATGTGCCAGATGATAGACTATTATTTCTCACTTCACGACTTTCAGCTAATTGTAACTCGGAATTACTACTAGAGCCGCTCGCTTGTTCAAAAACAGACCGTCCACTATTATTCGGCATATTTAACTCTGCGCCTGCTTCTACAACCCTGCTTCGCAAATTCAAAACTGGACGAACGATTTCATTATTTCTAGCCTCATTTAATTCTGCTAAGGCCTCGCTCCCAACAGATCGACTCATGGTTGTATCACGGCCTCTACCTGAAGTTTTTCCCCCTCTTGACACTTTTCCTCTAGTAGATTTTGTAGTTTTCCCCATTTTATAAAATTTAAGAAAATCAAGTCAAATTCAAAATGTTTTCTAAAATATATATTTTTTTTTTTTAATTTTATTTTATTTCAGAGATTGGCAATCCTGACTAATTAAAAGAGCAAAACGACTTACATTGAGATGTTCTCGATGATGCCTGACTTGCATACACTTTCACTTTGAATCACTGTCACTTGACACACTTTGTTTTCACTTTTCACTTGCAAGTCAGCCTTTTCGGTTTGAAGTCCTAATCCTTATCTCCAAAAAATCCACAGAAGTTCTCCAAAAAATCCAGGAAGACCTAGATGAATTTTTTTTTCTCTCCAGCAATCCCTCGTTGGGTCTGACAACAGCGGGTGACACCCCTTTTTGACCTTGAGGTGGCGGGACCCGAGTTGCTTCACAGCTTCGACCTTTTGCCGCTTAGATCTCCAGGAAACCCGCAAAAACCTAGAGATAGCTGCGACCTCCCCTGATGATTCCAAGTCTCCTCGTCCGTCGTCCTTCTTCAGCCTCAATCTCCTTTCCACCCCCTTTCACTCAGCTACTCAATCCACCAAATTACTAAGGTTAGTACTCAGAGAAAAAAGGCCATCCTCTTCAATGATCCAGATCCCGGTCCTTGATGCTCGTCGAATTCTCCCAAAATCGTAGTCCTCCAGTTCAACTTTTATTAAATATATGAATATGTATGTATATGGAAATTTTATTTTATTTTATTTTCACAGTCTCAATGTTCGGTTTTAAATCACAAAGTCACTCGCGGCAAGTTTTGTAGTATATCCCACTTCTGACACCAATTATGTGACGCGCCGAGCCGTTTTGGCGCTAAACGTCGGTAATTTTTAAATTTAACTTTGAATAATATTTAAATTGTTTTATCCTGAGTATGGGTTCACCACTTTTAAAGAGTGGAAACTCACCTTGCCCGAGTTATCTAAAACGGATAAACTTATTTTAGTTAATTTAAAATGAAATTTATTATCCGTAAAAGGTAATAATAATAATACGTAATTTATAAGATTACACTAATGAAGCTTTTATTATGAATAAAAAATATGTTAGAAAAGATAAAAAACTTTACAAAAAACTCTAAGTCCAAACAATAATAATTGAAAAGAAAAGAGAGACCGACAAAATAATCTGATCCAGTGCGGATCTACCGATCGAAACGTCAGATTATTTCTGGTCCTTCGTCGATGCAGCCTCTCGCGCTTCGCTGACGAAAATCCCTTGCGCACACTTACTGCGTTTCCCCACTAATTAATTAGAATATTATAAGCCAATCAAACGCATTTTTTATCCCTTCTTTTTAACATTTTCTCTGAATCATAATCTCTACTTCTAATTCTTTGAATGCACGTGTGAGGGATTTCATATGAGCTTAAAGTCACGTTTCCTAAACACAAAATTCGTTAGAAATTTAGATCGTTAAATTTAACGACGTGTGAAAGAAAATCTCTCTTGACATCTTAAAAGTCTTTATCAACTACTTATCTGTTTTCTACCGCGACAATCCGTCGCCTCGGTCTGTTTTAAACTAAACAAAATTGAACTATTCTGATAACTAATATTAAACCTTATTTCTATGAAAAATCAACTAAAAATTCTATCAAGACGTAAAAGTAAGCCTTACGCTAGCAATTTATAAATATTGCAAATTATTAAACAAAGTTCGTTATATTCCATCAAATTTCATCACTCTCATTCTCCATTCTTCAAATTCATATTATAGAATAATATTATTTCATGTCGAATTGCTCCTTAGTCTCTAGTTTTGCAAATCTCGATTATCTCTATTCTATATTTCTTAAATTATTTTAATTTAAATCTTTTGTTTTATACTTTTCTTTCCTTTACTTAGTAAAGGAAGTCTTCAATGTCAATTAAAATGTCTTAATTCAAATATTACCGCTAATTTTAAAGCGCACTCTTGTGACAAAATCGGCCATCGTCACAAATATTCAGGTCCCCCCGTACACCTCTGCCCGCCGATTTGACCAATCGAAGTAGTTCGCCAACTAAATCTTAGGAGCGCTGTCCACAACTCTCCCCGTACCCCTCAATCCTCAGAATACCGGCAAGCTTACATTTGCTTAAGCTGTATACATTGAAAATATTCAAGTCCAGCGATAAAACGCAAGATATGATGTTGAACATTTGGGCGTATAATATGATGAGTTTGATTTTGAATTTTTTATTGATTTTAATATCAGAAGCTTATTGGTAGTCATTAAACATTAATTAATTAATTATAATATTAAATTATAATTAATTATTAAATATTATATTATAATTAAATATAATTTAATAATTTCAAATTAATTAGTTGAGTTTGAAATTTTTGTCACTGCCTACATTATCGGAGGATCACTAGTCGCGTGTCAGATAGGATACGTTGTCGACAGGTGTCCTCGTAGACAATTTCAAACCCACAGAAAGATTTTCAAATTCTTTAAAATATAATTTAATAATAATAAATTATTAAATTTTAATTAATAAATGAATAAATTTAAAAATCAAGTATTAAATTTTAATGAATAAATAAATTTTAATTTTAATCAATCATTTTAATAAATGAATATAAATAATATTTAAACATATATCCACATTAGACTCCCTTTCTACAAAACTGAATTTCGGAATTATAAAAAATAACAAGGATTGTCTAGTTTGTATGTTGACTCTAATTTACAATCAGAATCAATTTCCTCAGCAAATAAGTACTTGTAATAATGTTTCTTCAAATTGAATTGAATTTATTGTTCATTATTTACATTTTTTCGTATTATGTGCATAGAAATATATCCGGAACAGAATACAGGAGTACGTGAAAAAAATCCTGTACTGAAATAATACTGATTCATACCTATAAGTTTAAATGAATTTGGGTCAATATAATAGTAGACATGTTATCAAACATGTCACTTTGAAATTCCTAATTAAACTTTTTAAATTTTTTGTAAATTAAAAATATTCAGAACAAAATTAAGTATAACATTTTTAAATATAATTACAATTTTATTTAAAATTCATAATATTTTAATTCAATTTTTATCATTATACATACTATTTTCTTTAGGTACACGGAGAAACTCTTTATATCAACTTCTACTGTAGTATTTTTCAATTTAGGGAAAAACGTATCACTCTAAGACCTTTTGTCAAAAAAAATACTAAACTTTAGGAGAATGATATGAAACTATAGCATAGTTCATAACAAATTTTAATATAATTCAGACTAAAGTTTCATATCATTCTTCTAAAGTTTAGTATTTTTTTTTGACAAAAAGTCTTAGAGTGATACGTCTTTCACTAAATTGAAAAATACTTTAGTAAAAATTGATATAAAAAGTTTTTTTGTGTACTATACTATTAATTGAATGTGCAAGTTGTATTGACCTTTGGTCTTAAATACTGGTTTATTGTTGGAAAAGATTGACTTTCTGGTCGAAAATGATGAAGTTAATATGAATCTGACATTTTGGCTCAGATCGGAGCCCTTATTAGTGATTTTTATTGAAACCTGTTAAAACCTAAAAATACACAGAAAAAGTGGGAAGCTGAATTGAGATTTTCTTGGATCGAAATATTTTAGATTTGAAAAGACGTAGCTTTTTTACATGGTAAATATATTATATATTTGAAAACGAAAGGCTTGAATATAAAACAATCCTAAAAACATTTTTTTCAAGAAAAATATTTCAAAGAAATTCTTTACGTGACATTTTTTGCACGGCAAATTGAGTATGTATTGTATGGGTGTAAAATACATGATTTATATTTCTTGGAATAAGTATACTTAGTAAACCCCAAAAACAAACTATTACAATTGTAAATTGTAATAGTTTTACAATTTTATTATTATATTTATAATTATATTTTACTATAATATATAGTTAAAAATATATTTTAATTAATATTTACAATTTTAAAAGTTACGTCAATTTAACAACCGACTTTTTCTGTATATTTTCATAATTTAATAAAAAAAAACCCTGATGAGGGTTCCGATCTAAGCTGAAATGTCAGATTGATATTAATTTTATCATTTATGGACCTCAAAGCAAATCTTTTCCAAAAATATACTTCTATTAATTTCTACTTATATCTCAATATGGTATTCAAATTAATCGATTAATTATAAAAAAAATACAATAATAGAAAAATATTTTTTAAACCCTTTTACAGACAATTTCAAAACAGCATTTAAGAAGAGATATCAAAATATTGAAATAAGACGATAATCTTAGAAATTAATTAGTTGAGTTTGAAATTTTTGTCACTGTCTACATTATCGGAGGATCACTAGTCGCGTGTCAGATAGGATACGTTGTCGACAGGTGTCCTCGTAGACGATTTCAAACTCTTATATCGCAAATAATGCAAATAAATTTATAGACTTTTTTTACCTTTGTAAAAAACAAGATTCAGATATACTTTCAACTTAAAATTTTCGCATAAAATGTCTTATGTTTTTATTTAAATTTAAAAATTGTTGAACTTCAAATAAAATTATTTAAGCAAAGAAGTCGAGGCATATTAATTTTATTTTCCGAAGTTGGAACGTTTATGGCGTTTATGACGTTTATGACGTTTATGACGTTTTATTTCATATTTTTATGAATTTTTTTCATTATTTTAATGGAAAGAAAGAAATATATATTATGTATTCGCAAAGAAAGACTAACCAAAAAGAAAATTATTCAAACCATAGAAAATATGTTCTCGAAATTGGAAGTTCTGATATTTTGATAATGGAAGATATTGCAAGTTGTTTTATTGAATAATGAAAATATTTTGAGTTACGATGGAATCAATATAAGCATTGTTGTTTATAAACCATATTTATACTTTCAAATACGAAAATGCAGTAATATCGTATGAAATTTAATACTTCTATTTTTTACTCAATTTTTTTGATTTGTTAATTTAATTTCCCCGACACTCCAAGTTGATTAAAGTTATTGTCAAAAGAATTTATTTACTTACTTTCATTTTTAAATTTTTACCAAACTTTATTAAATTTATAGTTGAGGAAAAGAATTTGCAAAATAAAATAAAGAGGATATAGAAGTGGTTTGGATTAAAATTATAATTATTTAAAAATAATTTATTAAATATACATGAATTGCAAGAATATATGGTGGGTTCCATGGCAAATCGGACGGGTTCAGGAGTCCATATTTCCGATTTACTTGAAATTTCAAGGATTGATAGACTAACATAAATAATGACGAAACCCAAAATTTGAGATTATTTCATGCATTATTTAAAAAGTTATGGGATAAAGAAAACAAAAAAATGTTTTTGTTCTTTTCCAATTATTTTAAAACTGAAACTAGGAAAAATTCTGAAAAAAATTACACAAACGTATCATTAGATGGCCGATGTAGCAGTATTTTTTGGGAAAATTTTTACTCCAAATTTAATGATAAAAAAAATGTTTATTTCAAACAAATTGATTTTTTGAAAAAACGCCATCTTTGAAAAATCTGAAAAATTCAGAGTGATAGCTGCAAGTATTACGCAAATTTTAGGTATATAATTACGGTGTGCACTCAAAAATTGTGCAAAATATGAATTTTTTTGTAAAGTGATGCGCGTGGAATCACGATCTTCGATCGACGGCGTCGGGCGCAATTTCCACTAATGTTCTATTACTATCTGCTTTTTCGAGAACGTTATTATCAAAAAGTGATGGGAAGTGATGGTTAATTGTTTAATTATCGCTTTATACTCGTAACATATGAATAATGTAATAAGTTTTATGATTATTCATAAATTATCAAAAAAATAATTTTTTCTATTATCATGAAAATAAATGTGTTTGTAAAAAAGCCACGAACAAATTTTTTACGTCAGATAGTATGAAGAGTGATTTTTTGAATTGTACTTTGATGAGAATGTGATAAATCGCAAAGACTCTGATTTTTCGTCAATATTATTTTCTTCCAGAGATTTTTGGAATCGGATGGTACCTGGAGGCCGTGAGAAGGAAGATTTTGCGAGTCATTCACCTATTTTTGGTAATTTTAACAATTAAGAAAGAACTCATAAATGCTAGGAGGAACAAATCTTATTATTTTCTATCCTTCTTCTAAAACTTCATCTTTTATAACTCTTATCCTGTATGTGTTGCAAAGGAGAGCATTTTTTTCACATCTTTGAATTTATTGAGGAAATTCTCTGGGAATGCCCTTAAACTGCTTTCATTTGAATCTGCCAGTATAATCTATTAAGAGGAAAATGATTTTTAAGCTGAGGCTTGATAAATTATTTATAGATCAGCACGTGATGATTTCACTATATTTCTATTTGTATCGAGAGTGAAAAATCACGTAATATTCCTTTTTTGTCGAATCATGTCAACTGCTCTTTGAAAATAAACTCTCGTGGATTTTTTACCAACTAATTTATTTTCATGATAATAAAAAAAATTATTTTTTTGATAATTTATGTATAATTATAAAACTCATTACATTATTCATATGCTATGAGTATAAAGCGGTAATTAAACAATTAATAATCACTTCCCATCACTTTTTGATAATAACGTTCTCGAAAAAGCAGATAGTAATAAAACATTAGTGGAAATTGCGCCCGACGCCGTCGATCGAAGATCGTGATTCCACGCGCATCACTTTACAAAAAAATTCATATTTCGCACAATTTTTGAGTGTGCACCTTAATTATATACCTTAAATTTGTTTGACTAAAACATTTTTTTATCATTAAATTTGGAGTAAAAATTTTCCCAACAAATACTGCTACATCGGCCATCTAATGATACGTTTGTGTAATTTTTTTCAGAATTTTTCCTAGTTTCAGTTTTTAAATAATTGAAAAAGAACAAAAATATATTTTTTGTTCGTTTATCCCATAACTTTTCAAATAATGCTTGAAATAATCTCAAATTTTGGGTTTCTTCATTATTTATGTTAGTTTATCAATCCTCAAAATTTCAAGGAAATTGGAAACATGGAGTCCTGAACCCGTCCGATTTGCCATGGAACACGCTATATATAGATTTATTTAGATTTATTTTAGATTTATTAGAACCGCATCATTTTTAAAAAGGGCATAACCGGGTTTCTATGTGAAATCGGCCTTGAAACCAAATCAAATTTCGCATCGACTATATGGAAGAGGTTGAGCAAGAGATGATTTTGCCAAATTTTCAGATCATAATTCGCCATTTTGAATGAGTACTGATGGATTTTACCATTTTTGTTTATTGCGTTTTTTAGCTAAACTAATCATAGGAAAATTTTGAAAAAAATCAGGATTGTTTTTTCCAATAAAAGATACATTTGTGAATTTTTGCAGATTTTTTATGCATAATTCGTGATGCAAAAAATTGCGAAAATTTTTGCACACAATTTTATTCATGTTTGATTCGCGCGACCACTCTTTTGAATTATGCTATTCATTAGCTACCTATTGATAATTAAAACAGAATTTTTGCAGATTTTTGCAAGGTGTGGATGGGGGTAAAAATAAATAAAAACCGTCAAAATACACATTCTTCCAACATCTTATTATTAAAGCACTTTTTATAATAATAGTAGACTAATGAAAAAAAATTTGTTATTTGCTAATAAACCTCTAACACGGTTTACTGCTGAAATTTTTGCAAAATATTTTGCGAATTTTGGTTGTTGCGAAAAATCGAAATTTTTACATGCATTCTGAACAAATGGTTGATTGTGATTATTTGCAAGTCGAAATAGTGTTGCGAAAAATATCTTTTCGTATTCTTGAATATTTTTCGAATATACAGGTAAAATTAATTTCTCTTTGTTAAAAATAACACTCATTTTTCCACACAAGACATGAAAAATACCCTCAAATTGTCCTTCAGTTAGTTTACTTCTTAAAATTTTAATGAACACAAATGATAAGAAAAGCTCGTAAATTAAATAATTAATTAACTTGGATTTCTGGATAACAAACAATTTTTAGCAGCTAATTTGCATTACATTACTTACATTTTCGTTACATTTCTTTATGAAGTTTTGCCCGTTAAAAAATTTAGTCCGTTCAAAAACTGTTCGTTTTAAATCAAAGTGATATATAATATGTAAATTGGTTTTCCTACAAAAATATAATTTTTTGCCATCGAGTTTGTACAAGTATAGACGGTTAATTGTACTTTCATAGCACCTCATACTCCATAAGTGGCTGAATATTTGCCAAGCATACATATTTTTTTCAATTATAAATTATTCATCATCGCATTCATTTTCGCAACACTATTTCGACTTGCAAATAATCACAATCATCCATTTGTTCAGAATGCATGTAAAAATTTCGATTTTTCGCAACAACCAAAATTCGCAAAATATTTTGCAAAAATTTCAGCAATAATCCGTGTTAGCGGTTTATTAGCAAATAACAATTTTGTTTCGTTAGTCTACTATTATTATAAACAGTGCTTTAATAATAAGATGTTGGAAGAATGTGTATTTTGACGGTTTTTATTTTTTTACCCCCATCCACACCTTGCAAAAGTCTGCAAAAATTCTGTTTTAATTATCGATAGGTAACTAATGAATAGCATAATTCAAAAGAGTGGTCGCGCAAATCAAACATGAATAAAATTGTGTGCAAAAATTTTCGCAATTTCTTGCATCACGAATTATGCATAAAAAAATCTGCAAAAATTCACAAATGTATCTTTTATTGGAAAAAACAATCCTGATTTTTTTCAAAATTGTCCTATTATTAGTTTAGCTAAAAAACGCAAAAAACGAAAATGGTAAAATATAGTCCATGCGAAATTTGATTTGGTTTCAAGGCCGATTTCACATAGAAGCCCGGTTATGCCCTTTGGCTCGAAGCGATAAAAAAATAAGTTTGGGCAAAAATAAAATTTATTAATAAAATTAGTTTTTTGTATTTCAAATTTTTTTCATGAAAAATAATCTTTTCTCTTTCAAATTAGCCCTTCAATAATAATATTGCTATTCCTGAAAGCAAAATTATCTATTTTTGCCTGAGGTCTAATTTTTGTGAATGAACTACCTTAATACAATTACTTTAATACCTAGACAAAATTTCAAGTGTTTATCTTTTTAACTTTTCTCCCGAAAAATTCGAGAAAATGGTATAGCTTTTTGACTCAACAAGGTAGAATCCCCCTTAACTTGGAACATGAATAAAATTTGGGGCAATGAATGAGCTCGATCAGCCTGAGGATTTATTTAGATAGGCATCCTAAAATATTAAAAAGTGGATAAAAATTATGAAATTTCCACACCTAAAAGAAGTCCTAAAAATCATGCTTTAACGAAGTACAAGATCTAGAATCTGTAAATTACCTATTCATATAATTGAATATGTATGAAATTGAAAAATATTATTTAGTTTTTCAAAATGTGTTTCGGTTCTAATCGGAGCCCTCATCAGAGATTTATTTTTCAAATAAAAAATGCATAATAAAAAGTTGTTAACTTAGGATTTCTTTGTTGGAAATTTTTAAAAATCAACATAGTTTTACATGCGAGACAATAAGAAACTTGACATTGTTTCGAAAGAAGAGGTTGAAAGAATTCAACAATTTTAAAAATATTTCTTTGGTATAAAAAAATTGTAAATAATTTTAAATTAATAGGTTGAGTTCGAAATTTTTCCACTGAGACTTGGACTCAAATCCCAGCGCAGTCGAAAGCGTCTTTCTTCCACGCAAAGAATTCAAATTCTTCAAATTGAAAATAATGTTGTGGGATATAATTATTTGGTTTCATATCGATGAAAGGACTTAATTATAATTTTAGGCAGCTTTTTACAAGTTTTCTTTCTCAAATGTTGATTTTTAAAAATTTCCATCAAAGAAATCTTAAGTTAATAACTTTTTATTATGCATTTTTTATTTTAAAAATAAATCTCTGATGAGGGTTTCGAGCAGAACAAAAACTTCTATAACTGCGTAAATCTAAATTTTTATTTACTTTGGAACCTAGAGTTAAGTATCAACAACAACACATATCTTCGATTAAAAAACTTTTAAAAATTCACTTTAAAAATATTTTGGATCTTAATTATTAATTTAATATAATTTAAAAGTTCGTCACTTATTTAGAAATTATTTTTTATTCGTAATTGTAATTCTTAATTAATCATAACTTTTGTTTACATCATGTTGTCAAGCTGTCAAATTTGACATTCCTAACCTGAAAAGTCTTTGGAAAGAATTTTTGGCTCTGCTTTATCCAAACGTTATCGACATTTCTTTGCTGGGTTTGATTCACTGATCTCTATAATACACTGGATGGACAATCAATGCAAAGTCGTGTGCTCCATTGAAGGCTGAGCCACCATATTTACTTAGGATGATTACAAAGAATGTTGCGGTAAATTCAAATATAGTAAACAGGGAAAAGTGTAAATATTAAAGAAACAATATGAAATCCATGCTTTTTTACCGGCATTCGTATTGATAGTATACATATTTAAACTAATGAAATGAAAATTATTAAATAATACTAAAATATAACTCGGTAATATTTATTATTATGATATATAATGTTGTATATATATTCAAATCGGCATATGTATTTATTTATTAACTATAATTAAATGTAAATTTATTATAAATTTATAAAATATAGATTATAGAATTCAACAAGTAAACGTACCTTGGAGTAGTGTAAAAATTATCTCACGTTCTGAACATGAACTATTAATAATAGTCACATATAATAACTATTTTTAGTATAAATTAATTCGCGTTTCATAATTCAACCCTTATGTACCTGTACATAAACGGTTTTAAAAACTGAAAAAAAGCTCCGTCCCCTTCTGTTTTAAAAAATGTTGAATTACTCGATCTTGTTGGCGTATTTCATCATACGTTTAAATTTCTCAGGAGTAATAAGTTGCTCCAACTGAAAGAAGTAATAGAAATAATTTTAAATATATACAAAAATTATAAACTGATCTTTCTAAATCATTTCGGTCGATTATGTCGATCATTAGAAGAGTGTATCACTGTTTGTGATAACGGAACTCTACCATATCGACCTTATCAACCCATGATTCAGAATTAATGTAACGTCTTCGCAAGACTAGATGGAATTTTTAATCATAATTATTAAGAAATTTTCTGTGAAAAAAGGAACGCTTCCACTCCGCTGGATATCGAGCCCAGGTCCTTTCATGGGTTGATAAGGTCGATATGGTAGAGTTCCGTTATCACATACAGTGATACACTCTTCTAATAATCGACATAATCGACCGAAATGATTTAGAAAGATCAGAAAATAGTTCCCGGTTTATCCTTAGTCAAGATTGGCGTTAACAAGTTTCTGTGAGAAAAGTTGTGGAACCTCCGTAGCTCAGATGACAGAGCATTCGACCGGCAATCGAAAGGACCTGGGCTCGATACCCAGCGGAGTGGAAGCGTTCCTTTTTTCACAGAAAATTTCTTAAAATTATAAACTATTGTATTTTGATCGTTTACGAACATTTTAATTTATCAGAAAATAATAAAATTGGAAAAGAAACAAACCTTAAAATATAATTATTACTGAATGCAGATGTTACATGAAAATTAAGTATTAGGATGCTGTGACTAGTATGTTACTAAATAATAGAATCCAATTCTATAAAGACCTAAGTAATAATATAGAAGATTATCAATAAATAGTACAAAACATCAGGTACGAAAGTACTTCACAAGCAGCAAATCACTTAATTAAAAATCACCAGAGTATCACAAACAAGAAGTTTTAAATTTCAAACTAAAGTAGTGACTAATTCGACACCTTAATTTTTAAACTAGATGCAAAAGTAATAAATAAACAATTCTTAAAAGAAAAAAATCAATAATAATTACAATAATAAATAAAATAATAAATAAATAATAAAAAAATAATATCATTTTTTTCCATCGCATTATAAACGCGAATAATACGGAAGAAGTGACTAGAGATTTGAATGAAAGGCAGAGAAGAATCACCAACACTACTCCTCAGATAGCTATCTCTGTTCAAGGAAATTCAGGAAGAAATTTCCAGTCGAGAATCCTGAAGGATATAACAAATTTGATTCATAAATAAATTGTCAAGATAAACAAAAAAATAAATAATAAATATTTAGAAAAGTTTATACAAACTCTCGGAGTGATCGTACGCGAAGTGCGATCCATCGTTGGACCTGGACCTGGACCAGGATCTGGACCTGGATCTGGACCTGGAACCTGCCTCTAGATCTGGAAACGGTTGAAATCCCTGGACTTGGACTGCTGCATCCTCCGGATCTCAACAAACCTAAAAAAGGATTAAGTGTTTAGTGCGGGAGTGATTATTCTATGGTCATTTTCGAAAAAAATAAAAAGGTGAAAAGTGAAGTGTGAGAAGTGGAAATGCAAGACCTTTGAACGCATGAATGCAAATCAGTAAGTCTTTTTGATCATTGAGATTTAGTCTGCCTATCTTCCTTTTTGTTTGCGTGAATTCATGGGATTGAAGCCTATGGGAAATTCGTTTAGCATTTATATGTTTAATAAGGATGATTAATTGATTTTCACGATTAATATTAAAAACTTCTTTATAAAACGGTTAAAATAAAGTTAAGTATAAAAACAGAACATATCATTGATTTTTTCTATTATGGAAAGATAAGCTCTGATTTTTTTATAGAAAATTCATTCGGGTTCAGTTATCTTTCAGTGAATTTGAGGAAATTACCTACAAGAAAAATTTGATACAGGTTCTGTTACTATTTTTTTTAATCTCATAAATTAATCTAGGAAAATTCAGTAGGGTTTCATAACTTGAAGAAATTTTTTTTTTTGGAAATTTTAGTGAGTCTTCATAAAATCAAAATACGTTTTCTCAAAACTGTCGTAGATTTCATACAATTTCCTTTTTTTTGCGTGTGATATTTTTACCTTAAATATTTCGTAAATTTTAAAGTAATTCTAGTAGTGTCTGAAAAAGAAAATTTTGAAAAACATCTTGAATCTAAGATACCTTCCTCTAAAGAGTACGTCAATTTTATATAAACGATTATATAAATTCTAACGGCGCACTTCAATAAAATTTTTACAAGGAGATTCAACTAAATTAAAAGCTATCTCTTAAAGAATAATGGAGGGAGAACATTCATATGCCAACGAAGTGCATGGCGTACCCTTCATCCCTCCAACCGCTCCTTTAATTTTGTACGCTTTAAGTGAAAATGGTGATCTCGTATCACATACTTTTAGCGAGGAAAATAATGGATCGACCGGATCCACTGATTCTTCAATGCCTATCGATGAATGCTCGAAGAAAAGAGAGAATAGCAACCCTATGATCGAAACATCTCATTCACGGCGCTATATCAGTATTAAACTAGCTGCCGATATGGTGCCTACTTTTGACGGTAAAACACCATCGATAGCATCATTTATTCGAGCATGCAAGTCGGCTGAGAATTCAGTACATCCTGGAGACAAACCGTTCCTCGTCACTTTAATACGAAATAAAATAGTTGGGAATGCGAATCTATATTTGCAAAATAATATAGAGCCTAATTGCTTAAGTACCCTGTTTGATTCACTCAAATTGGCATTTAATACACAGCAAGATTTAAGCCAATTGCAAGCGCAAATATCTAATGTTGTCCAGAAGGAAAACGAATCTGTCTTACAGTATGGAATTCGCGTAAGCGAACTCCTCAGGAAAACCTTAGAATCAATAGATGAAGGATTTCTAGAGGAAGCCATAGCTGGAATGCGATTGGGTGCAAATAAAAACGCCGTCTCATGCTTCGTTCGAGGACTTCACGAAAGGATAGAGAGCCGGATGCAAAATAAAATCTTAAATAATATTCAGGATGCCATCAATGCGGCAGTCGCGGTAGAAAATGAAATAGAATGTCTATCTCATTTACGTAATGCGCGAAATCAATCAAAAAGAGACTTATCTTCAATATCACATCCTTATATTTGTGACGTTCCGCGTGACAGGCATGAACAGCGTAGAGTTTATACGATCGAAAGATCACGTGACCCCAGGGGTTCTTATAATAGAGTCAATTTATCGTATAATGAACAGGGGTGTTTCAAGTGTGGAAAACCGGGCCATTTTAAGCGTGATTGTCCTGAGTGGAAAATCTACAATCCAAGGTTGAATCCAAGACAGGTGATAGGACGTTGCGGATTTTGCCAAAGGCCGAACCACTATGAGGAAAATTGTCTTGCCAAAAAAAGGAATGAACCTCATAATAATCAAAATTTTTTCAACGGGCCTCAACAAGGAGTAAAGGAGAAGGTTCAACAACCTCAAAACAGCACCTCGAGCACGAAAACTTCGAATCCCAAACACGTAGGGTCTTTTGCGCCATCAACCCTTCGAAAGTAGGTTACATTGAGCGATGAGTTTTTCAGAAAAGGAAAAGCTGAGTTCCTTGTAGATACCGGCTCCGATCTCAACCTGTTAAAAATAAAATCAATTAATACAAATAGTCCCATAAATAGAAACATTGTTTATAACCTAGTAGGGATAGGAGAAGGGTTTACAAAAACTTTAGGCGAAGTAGGAATTTATATAAATAATAAACTTATTAATTTTCATTTAGTACCAGACAACTTCCAAATTCATCAACAGGGAATTTTGGGTGTTGAATTTCTAAAAAAACAAGAGGCTATACTCAAATTTAAGGGAAATTCTAGGGGAAAATTAATTATTGATGGAATGAGTATACCATTTGAAACACACGCCACTCTGAAACTACCTGCTAGGAAGAAAACTTTAGATAGTATACCCATTAAAGAAAATAATTTAAAACATGGTTATATAAGAAAAGTTCAAGCTGGTCCCGGAATCTACATAGGAGAAGCTCTTGTAACTGTGAAAAACGGATACGTTCAATTATTCGCGATAAATTCAACGCCTGAAAATGTTGAATTAACTTTGCCACCCTTAGAACTTGAAGAATTCGATGTAGTCAATATGGAAAAATTAAGCTTTAATAATAATGATCCCTTCACTAAAAAACAAATCGCTCATGCAAAAAGAACTTGTGAAATTGTCAAGATTCTTGACCTCGAAGAACTAAACGATGAGGAAAAAACAAGTCTAATAAAAATTATTAACATGTATCCTTACCAATTCTATTTGCCTCATGACAAATTAGGTAGCACTAACGTCACAAAATACAAAATTAGTACTACCGATGAAAAGGTAATAAACGTCAAACAGTACCGTCATCCTCAAACCCTTAAAGAAGAAGTAAAAAGGCAAGTCGCAGACTTGTTGCAAAATAATATAATTGAACCCCCTAAATCTCCATACAATTCGCCCCTCTGGATCGTGCCAAAAAAGAGTGATCCACAGGGAAAAGCTAAATGGCGAATGGTCATTGATTATCGAGCCTTTAATGAAAAAACTATTAGCGACGCATATCCGCTACCGAATATCTGTGATATCCTTGATCAGCTTGGTGGGGCGAAATATTTCTCGACCCTCGACCTGGCATCAGGATTTCATCAGATTCCAATGGACCCTGAGTCACAACCAAAAACTGCTTTCTCCACCCCATTTGGACATTATGAATATAAAAGAATGCCATTTGGTTTAAAAAATGCCCCCTCTACCTTTCAGAGATTAATGGACCAAGTTTTGTCTGGGCTTCATGGGACGGAACTTTTTGTTTATATGGACGACATCGTCATATACTCAAATTCCCTAGAAGAACATTCTGAAAAGTTAAAGAAACTTTTTGGCAGACTTAAAACAGCTGGTCTCATCCTTCAACCGGAAAAGTGCCATTTTTTGAAAAGAGAAATAGCGTATTTAGGCCACGTAATTACACAATATGGCGTAAAACCCGATCCACGAAAAATTGAAGCAGTAAAAAACTTCCCCCATCCCAAAACTAGAAAACATGTGAAGCAGTTCCTCGGGCACATCGGCTATTACAGACGATTTATACCTGAATTTGCGAAAATTGCCAAACCTTTAACCCTTCTCACTAAACTTGGTATTAAATTCCACTGGAATCAATCGCAGCAAGACGCATTTGAAAAATTGAGAGACATTATTATAAGTGAGCCAATTCTTCAATACCCTGACTTTACAAAACCTTTCGTAGTTACGACAGACGCTTCGGATTATGCTATAGGTGCGATATTAAGCCAAGGTGAGATTGGTGAAGACCTCCCGGTTGCCTACGCATCGCGAACCTTGAATGACGCTGAGACTCGTTACGCGACAATCGAGAAGGAACTCCTAGCAATATTGTTCGGTGTAGAAAATTTTAGGCCATATTTGTACGGTCATAAATTCACGCTTGTTACCGATCATAGACCTTTAGTGTGGGTTCATAATATTAAAGATCCAGGGTCAAAACTCAGTAGGTGGAAGTTACGACTAAGAGAATACGATTACGTTGTGGTATATAAACCAGGGAGGATAAATGCGAACGCAGACGCCTTATCCAGGAATCCGGCAGACAGAATCGAGACTGAATTAGAGAACACTGACACACAAATTAACACAACTACCGAAAACATTGACGAGAACCTTACCTTTACAGACCGGGAGCAAATACTTGCTATAAAGAGCACTGTATCGGCTCTAGATCTGGATCCTGAAACTTATATAAAAGACGCTGACTATATGTGGAATAATATTCTTATCATGAATAACTTCCAGTTATTCAATACAAATTACTACATTAACACAATTAATCATACAAACACGAATCTGGAGAGTTCGGAAGAAGGTGACGGCTATGAAACCGTCAAGGAAAAAGTCTCTTCTCTCTCTGATAACGGGGGGAGTACGCCTATGGTAAACATACGCACGCCCTGGGAGAGGGAGACCCCGGGCCCTGCAGGTTCAGAATTTTCTCTCTCTGATAACGGGGGGAGTACGCCTATGGTAAACATACGCACGAGGAAAAGAGGTGAGGAAAATATTTCTCAAAAGGGATACTTATCTGAACTCAAGAAGAGGAAAATTTCTTTGAGTGAAGATGACAAGAACTCTCTAGAAACTAAGGCAGTCTCGATACTAAATGCCTCGTGCATCGTGTTTAATAAAGATTTATTTGAATCTCGAAAAGATAATTTGATTCATTTTATCTCAGAAGACTGCAAATTCACAACTGAAACAAGCAAAAGATTAGAAAATGAAGGGTTAATAAATTTTGAAAATCTATTCTTAACAAATCCAGAAAAAGGACACGTTATCGTATTCAAACAAGGCGAAAGATACATCTTTCACCTGGTCGTGAAATCTACCTACGACGAAAGACCTTACCTAGTAACATTACAACATTGCTTAATCGGACTTAAAGAGGCCGCGGAAATATTAGAAGTTAAATCTTGCAGTATTTCAAGAAAGGGAAATGGATTAGAACGAATCTCATGGACGGCAATCGAAGAAGCTATAAGGAATACCTTTGGTGGGAGTGGAATAGTAATTAACGTTTGCACTAACGAAATTAAAGTACCCAGTATAAACGATAGATGTAAAATAATAGAAGAATGTCATTCTTCTACTACAGGCGGACATTTAGGAATTGCGAAAACGTATCATCGTATTCGCGACAGGTTCTATTGGTAGGGAATCAAGTTAGATGTACAAGAGTTCGTGAGATCTTGTGAAAGTTGTCCAAAGACAAAATTAACAAGAAAAAAAGGAAAAGAACCTATGAAAATCACTGATACACCACGAAAAGCATTTGACAAAATTCAGATAGATACCGTAGGCCCCTTACCTATAACAGAATTAGGAAATAAATACATATTAACAGTGCAGGATTGTTTAACTAAATATTCTGATGCAATACCTTTGAAAAATACCGACTCCGTTACTGTCGCAGTAGCTTTGGCAGAGAAAGTCATCTGTCGATTCCGTTGCCCTCGAATCATACACACTGATCAAGGTAGCAATTTTCTTAGTCAGATCATGAAAACATTTTGCCAAATTTTTAGAATTAAACAGATAAAATCCTCGGCTTTCCATCCACAGTCCCTCGGTGCATTAGAACGAAGCCATCATGTCTGTAGAATATTTGCGGCACTACTGCGAAAATTACAACTGGGATCGATGGCTGAAATTTGCAATGTTTTCTTACAATTCCACTGTACACTCAGCCACTCAGTTCACTCCACATAGATTGGTTTTTGGAGAAGATCCTCGAATCCCATCCGAATTCGAAACAGGTGAAGTCTCAATAACCTATAATGAATATCTAGATAACTTGTTATATAAAATATACGAAACTCAAGCAACAGCTCGAGAAAATATAAGAAGAGCAAAATCGAAATATAAATATTATTACGATCAAAAATCCCATGTGGAAAGGTACGAAATCTGAGAATACGTTTACTTACAAAAAGAACCTAGAATGTCTAAGCTTGACGATCACTACGAAGGTCCATACAAAGTTACAAACGTATTCACCGATCATAACGTAGAAATAACGTAAAAACATTTTTACTAAGAGTATTCGGAAATGTAAAATTCAACACTTACGAAAATAATGTATATAGATAGATTGATAAACCTTTTTCAATTCTAATAGATTTGGTCTAAATTTTATAAATTTTCATATAAATTTAAGATTGATATTCGAATGTTTCACTCTGGCCATGAAATTAGGATTATACGTTTCCTCTTATGAAGATACAAATAATAAGTAATTGACATATAAATTAGTAAAAAGAATAAAATTAAGTTTTTGCACATATACATGAGTAAACAAGTAATAAATATACAAAAGTTGACTAGTAATAATGAAAGCCATATAATAAAAGATATTAGACTTAATAAGATAATAACTAGTTATACTCATACTTTTAATACATGAACTTAAAGGTGTATATGTGAAATTTTAATCATTTTTATATTATTAATAACGCTGAAAAAACAAAACAAAACAAAAAAAAAGAACAAAGAAATTTACTTATAAATTTGTAATAACTACTGTATTTTAGTAATAATGTAGAGCTCTCAAGTCATTGATAGATATATTTTGGATTATTCAATTGTCTAAAATGAATAATCCAGAATAAGGGGGGAGGGATGATATAAGGTTTCAGCAATAGCAATAAATTTTCTCTTACATATTAAAATTAAGATTCTTATCTTCTCATCAGCTGGAGCCGGTAGAACCCATGCATTGCAAAGCGCACTGCATCAGCTGCTGCTCGCGTACATGAAATTTGGCTCGTTTACCAATATTTACCTTGCCACTGACATCCTATTAAAAATCGAAATTCTCATCAAACTAAATTATGTTCAAATTCTATAATTTGAAAATAAACATACAATATGAAAACTGAGGAAAAACAATAAATATATATATATGTAGATGCAAATAAATTTAAAGTCTCACAGACATATTGAGGATAATTATATCAGCTAAAGAACTTTAATAAAAAAATATAAGACCAAGACTTATTTCTTACCTTTTTAACTCGAATCCATAGTCATTATATGTAAGAGAGGTCCTTACTTTATAACCTTCAGCACCTGTCATCAAATTCTGTCAAGATCAACTTACTCCTCTTTCACAATTCTCGTACACAGATCTTGAATTGAAAAATGATGAATACTAAAAAATTAAGCAGAAACTGCGGTTCACCATCCTTTCACATGAAACAAAATCTTTATTTCACCAATGCACGAGTGAACTCTATATAACCTCAAAAAAGAAATGTAATAACATTCTTTTTCAAAATAGGGGGTGAGGTGTGATGATCGCACCTGCGCGCTCATCTTATTTACGGGTTGCGAATCAACTACATGAATTGAGCGTTCATAAACTCATCTTAAAACTCCTTCTTCGGTGCGTATGTAATTGTACGTAACGAAGGAGAACCGCGCGACAATTCCTTTTCGCTTTTATTGAAATATTTGAAATTGGCAGAATGAATATTAAATTTTGATGATCAAAGAAACTTTTAGTATTAAGTATTACTATAAATCTCTTAGCTTTAATTGTAAAATGACAAGGACTGGTCGGTATCACTAAATACGTATAGACACGTGCAACAATCTCAGATTTCATGACATTGTAAACAGAAAAATAAAAAAGCTTTTTATTTAGTTGAAATTTAACAGAACCAGTTGACATTTATAGACAATAATAACCAGACCAGCCTTGTCACTTGAAATAATTTAATTCAATAACTTAATTTCAGATTGACAGGTTGTCTGGAAACCTTCGAGGAAATGCCTCAATATAGTAATAAATAAGAATAGTTTAAGAACCTTTCCTTGTTCTGAACCATGAAGAAATCGTTCTGGAAATTTTGGGAAATATATCTGGCGAGCAATAAATTCTACATTTATTGCCCTTTTAAATAAATTATATAACTTACGAGTTTTCAACTCCACTCGGTTTCCTAAAAACTATTAAATTTTATTCTCAATATAAATAAATACAAAATCTCTAGAACGATCGTTAAAATGTGAAATCTGTATAAGTATCTGTGAACCCTTAAATTATGTAACACCACAGTTACTTGACCAGAGACGGACCCTTGGAGTCACGGTGTGCCCACTCCCATGTATTTTGAAGGGGTACTTACAGATGGTGGCGGGGCGAATGAATTTATATCAGTGACATCTAGGGGACGTAGCAGGAACTAGATTGCATGCACACTACCCCTCCACCCTCCAATTCAGATCCAGTAATGAAGGGCGCAAAATATTTGGCATCCCATGCGAAAAAGGAAAAATTTGGATTTTATTATATTTGAGGTTACTTTGCATGGCTTGAATGAGCTTTGAAGGGGACTTGAGTTTTATCTTTATCGACTCTTAAATGCGGATTTAAAAATTGTTGGCACATTAGGTATTAGAACTTTATAGATCGAATTTCACTAAAATCACTTGAAATCGCTATGAATTTTAATCAATTAAAACATGCAGACAAGTGACAACATGTCGACTCCTCACGAGGTTCATTTCGATGACACACTAGCGGCGACTAGGGGACGTAGCAATTACTATTTTTCTTTCGCCACTTAGCCTATAGGAGTGGGCACACCGCGCTTGGAGTCAAAACAGACATTGTATTTTGGCACCCTCAAGTGGCTACATTTGAGATGCTGAGAACGCACGTGGAACCGTCACCTACTATTGGACCAGGTTGTAACCGCCCTCACAGTCTTGGGGGAGAACTTTTATCCTATCAAAACTGTCCAAACCCCTAAGACTCAAAAATGAACCAATTAGATTTTTTATCAAAGCCCTGAAGCTCAAGTAATCAAGTGGGGACTTTTTGGCAGGAAGACCCTGAAGATCCCTCTCTGGTCAGATCTTTTTCGGAATCTTAATCGACAGGATTTTTTGTGTAGTTCGTACTCGCGTGAGTTTTTGAAATAAATAAAGAGTTTTAATTTTATTGAAACTCTTATAAATCACACTCCTCTACCTATCTTCATAGGCCGACCGAAGGCTTAGACTTCAAGTCCGCGCTTAATCTTACCCGCCTTTAAACTCGTTATAATCGACCTTTCGATTCGATTATTAACGAGTCCTGTGATTGGATCATCACATGGCGAAAAAAGTGGTTAGCTAAATATATCGTTCCCCCACTCTGACGCCCTGCACCGCATCTAGGTTTATAATATCTTTGAGGATGTATGCCAAAATCCCGACGGGTCAAAATCCCGAGTAGTGTAGTGTGATCACTGATCTCTATAATACACTGGATGCACAATGCCAATGGGAAAGTCCGCAAAGTCGTGTGCCCAATTGAAGGCTGAGCCGCCATATTTACTTAGGTTGATTACAAAGAATGTTGCGGTAAATTCAAATATAGTAAAAAGGGAAAAGTGTAAATAATAAAGAAACAATATGAAACCCATTCTTTTTACCGGTACTAGTATTGATAGTATACATATTTAAACTAATGAAATGAAAATTATTAAATAATACTAAAATATAACTCGGTAATATTTATTATTATGGTATATACTGTTGTATATATTTAAATAGTCATATGTATTTATTGCTTAACTATAATTAAATATAAATTTATTGTAAATTTATCAAATATAGATTACAGAATTCAACAAGTAAACGTACCTTGGAGTAGTGTAAAAATTATCTCACGTTCTGAACGTGAACTATTAATAATAGTCACATATAATAACTATTTTTAGTATAAATTAATTCGCGTTTCATAATTCAACCCTCATGTACCTGTACATAAACGGTTTTAAAAAACTGAAAAAAAGCTCCATCCCCTTTTGTTTTATAAAATGTTGAATAAAACGATCTTGTTGGCGTTTTTCATCATACGTTTAAATTGCTCAGGAGTAATAATTTACTCCAACTGAAAGAAGTAATAGAAATAATTTTAAATATATACAAAAGTTATAAACTATTGTATTTTGGTCGTTTGCGAAAATTTTAATTTATTAGAAAATAATAAAATTGGAAAAGAAAGAAACCCTGATACTGAATGCAGATATTACGTGAAAATTAAGTGTGTATATGCTGTGGACTAGTATGCTACTGAATAATAGAATCTAATTCTATAAAGACCTAAGTTATAATACAGAAGATATTCACTAAATAGTACAAAACATCAGGTACGAAAGTACTTCACAAGCAGCAAATCACTTAATTAAAAATCACCAGAGTATCACAAACAAGAAGTTTTAAATGTCAAACTACAGTAGTGACTAATTCAACACCTTAATTTTTAAACTACATGCAAAAGTAATAAATAAACAATTCTTAAAAGAAAATAATAGTTTTATTTACTATTTTTTAATTATTTATTTATTATTTTGTTTATTACTGTAATTATTATTGATTAATTTCTTTTAAGAATTATTTTTTTATTATTTATTTATTATTTTGTTAATTATTTTAATTATTATTGATTTTTTTCTTTTGATTATTGTTTATTTATTACTTTTGCATGTAGTTTAAAAATTATGGTGTTGAATTAGTCACTACTTTAGTTTGACATTTAAAACTTCTTGTTTGTGATACTTTGGTAATTTTTAATTAAGTGATTTGCTGCTTGTGAAGTACTTTCGTACCTGATGTTTTGTACTATTTAGTGAATATCTTCTGTATTATAACTTAGGTCTTTATAGAATTAGATTCTATTATTCAGTAGCATACTAGTCCACAGCATATACACACTTAATTTTCACGTAATATCTGCATTCAGTATCAGGGTTTCTTTCTTTTCCAATTTTATTATTTTCTAATAAATTAAAATTTTCGCAAACGACCAAAATACAATAGTTTATAACTTTTGTATATATTTAAAATTATTTCTATTACTTCTTTCAGTTGGAGTAAATTATTACTCCTGAGCAATTTAAACGTATGATGAAAAACGCCAACAAGATCGTTTTATTCAACATTTTATAAAACAAAAGGGGATGGAGCTTTTTTTCAGTTTTTTAAAACCGTTTATGTACAGGTACATGAGGGTTGAATTATGAAACGCGAATTAATTTATACTAAAAATAGTTATTATATGTGACTATTATTAATAGTTCACGTTCAGAACGTGAGATAATTTTTACACTACTCCAAGGTACGTTTACTTGTTGAATTCTGTAATCTATATTTGATAAATTTACAATAAATTTATATTTAATTATAGTTAAGCAATAAATACATATGACTATTTAAATATATACAACAGTATATACCATAATAATAAATATTACCGAATTATATTTCAGTATTAATCAATAAATTTCATTTCATTAGTTTAATTATTTATACTATCAATACTAATACCGGCAAAAAAGCACGGGTTTCATATTGTTTCTTTAATATTTACCGTTTTCCCTTTTTACTATATTTTAATTTACCGCAACATTCTTTGTAATCAACCTAAGTAAATATGGCGGCTCAGCCTTCAATTGGGCGAATTGGGCACACGACTTTGCATTGATTGTGAGTGTCATCGAGTTTTCTAAGGAAAATAAAAGCTTGACCGAAACAAACAACAGATGGGCGTGTGCTGTGTGTCGAGACAACTGTGGAAGATTAGCTATCCTATCTGTTCGCTAGGTGGTGCTGATCATGAAATAAATCCCAAGCGCATAAATAAAGAAAATATAATGTATATTTTTTAGTAATAATAAGGAGTAGAATATAAAAATACATTTATGATAAAATCAACAACATTCTTTTTAATAAAATTCAGAATTAATTAACTCTGTGACGTCCAATTTATAATTTACAAAAATACCATACCTATCTAAAGTCTAGAGTTAATTGCCCTGTCTACGTTCCTCTATTTGTTGTAAATAATAAACAACTAACCGGGTTGAGGATAAGCCAAATGAATTTAAGAAAGTTATTATTTAAGTAAATATTTATTTATAAATTAAAATATATATATTTTTCATATAAATAACCCAAGCTACTTAGTTACGCTGATTGCAGTTTTCTCTTTTCTTTTGAAAATAGTTGTCTAACCTTATTAAGTGAGTCTCTGGATGAGGTGTAGTTATATATGTATATAAATAACTATCTTCAAGGGTTGTCCGGTCCAGCACTGGCACTTGCACACTGTAATCCTTTAGTCCGCTGTGGCTCGCTTCTTCACCAGACAGCGCTTCGATTATAGGGATTTAGAAATTTGGTTTCCTGAGACACAACGGCGCAACGAATTGACTGATTCTCCGTTTCTTACTATGCGACCTTGTACGAACTCGTTAATCTATTTTTCGACGATGCGACGATTTAGTGTCTCGAATTACACTTCTACTGCAGCTCTCGGATTACTGTGTTTAGAGTTTCCATGCATCTGTTTATATAGGGATATGGTATTTTAAGGCATTGTAACTCAGTAGGCCAATGCATTAGATTTTAGATTCGAGCATTTCAACAGGGGTTGGCGCTTCCATAAGAATCTTAGGTTTCAGTGTGTTGGGTTGACAGGTTCGGCTGGCTTTATTAGTGTGCGTTGGAAGTCACACCGATTTCCAATCTGTGTGATCATAGTAGGTGTATCGTTTTCTTCTTAGTGTAAGTGCTACATGCACTTTCTTACGGTGTAGCGTAGATGTGTCAACTGCATCAGTTAGGCTCAGTCGCAAGGGTCAATTTCATTATTTGTATATATAAGCAATAAAGAAAAGGTGACAATACAATTATCGTTTTTTGGTTTTAACAGGTATGCCTAGACCCGTCCTAGGAGAGTCCTGTACAACGTCTATAAAAGATTTTGCCATTTTTCCTCCTCACCAAACAAAAAAAAAAAAAAAAAAAATAATAATAATAATAATAATAATAATAATAATAATAATAATAATAATAATAATGATAATCATTATTATTATTATTATTATTATATGGTTAAAATAACATTATTGTTATATAATATTTGTTGTAGTTTGTCAATTGTTCTTGACAACAATAATATCTATAATAATGGTAAACAACAATGAAATATAATATTTGTTATAATTAATAGTTTATTAATTTTATGTATTTTTCATTGTTATAAACCGATATTACAGCTGATAGTAATATTATCGAATATTATATGTGATTAGCTATAATAATAATAGTATGTAATAAAAATGAAGGTAATAATGAGTGTTGGATGATATAATAATACAATAGTATTATTCCTAATAGGTGACTCCGCTGAAAACCCTGAATTGTTTTGTGGTTCGGACACTGACTTTGGACGTGCCCTATTTTATTGCAATTAAAGCAAGTCATTTGAGTTCTTTGTTGTAGAGGAAGCCCATGGTTTCGTGGATTTACGTATGCAGGTTTATACGTCTGTGGTGTCGTGAAACTTGTGGTCGGTTTTCGAACAAAATTAGTAGGTCGTGAGATTGTTGGGTTACTGACTCGAGATGGTAATCTTGGCATTGAGTATGTCGTATTCCTCAGTCTCTCTCGGTGCCATGCTTCGGCTTCTAGAGAGTCTTGAAGTGCCTTAGAAAATGTTTTCGGCTGCAAGGGTCGTACCTGTATACTTATTTCGTCACGTAAGTTCATTATGTACCTTTTTATAGCTGTACGCTCTTCTATTTTTATTGCTATATTTCTTTCAGAAGGTCGTTGATGCTCGGTTTGTATAGCATAATAGAGTGCGTTCAGTAGTTGTCGGAACCTTGTACTATAAGTTTGCACAGTATCATTATTTTGTCGACAGTTTTCTAACCGACTTCTACACAACTCTATTGAATGGACAGGGGCGAGATTAGTTTTTAAAGTCTCATAAAGATCTTCGTAAGACCCTATTCTCGTGTGCCTAATAGATTGTTTCGCTTGATCCTTTATCTTTTCCGCGATTATAAAGTCTAATAGCAGGTCGGGTTGAGAGCATCGGACTCGAGCTCTTTTCACGCCCTGAATAAAATCGTGTACCCCAATGTCATCATGCCCATTGAGAACCTCTATCGTTCTTATGAGATCTTTAGCAGGGATGAGTGTCGTTGGGGGTTGCTGTCGCTGAGGACTTACAGTCGAGCGCGACATTTGTGTAAGCGGAAGGGACTCAAGATTTTGTTGAGAACCTACAGCCGTGCGCGAGGCTCGCGTAGGGGGGGGGGGGACGATCCGAAATTTCCCGAACCTATGCCGTTATCTCCGTCTTCATCGTCTGTGTGAGACGATGCTGTCTGCCTTCCACCGGATGCGCTTTCGTCCTCGGTCAACAATGCATCGCTTTTCCGAGCCAGTATTTTTATTTCATCCGCTCTTTTTGTATTTTCCTCGTTCAGGAGTTGAATACTTCTTAACAAGGAATTTTGACCCGTCTCGAGCTGGCTTAATTTGTTCAATAGAATTTCTAGGGCACTTGCATCTGTATCTGACATTTTTTTTAATACCTTTTGAATAGGGTTGATAATATTAAAATGGCCGTTAATGTCTGAACTTTCGTCTTCGGAAAAGGAAGGGATTTCACGGAGATTTTGTCGATAGGTATGGAATGCCAGCTTGATTAAATTTTTCTCTTTTACCGTGCTAAAAAAAAATTCTCTATTCGCGATTTTCTAAAAAAAACTATTTTCGCGATTTTTTTTTTTTTATCTAACTTAGTAATAAAGTTATGAATAAACAATTGTTTCCCGTTATACTGCTGGGCCGTGGCACAGGTAGAAAACGAGTTTTCTTCTTTTTCCAACGGTGTCAGCTTGGCTGAGTGACTTCTCCCCTTTTCTGGGACTTCTACCCACAGAGTTACTGTTAAGCCTACTTAATTCAGCCTAATTTCGTATTCTCTGGTGATTACCAGTGAAACTTCTCCACCGTGTAGTATAAAATTGGCTGTTTCGATAATCCGTAGACTATCTCCTTTTTTTTTTTTTTTTTTCACTTGGTAACTGCACTTTATTACACTTTTCCACTTCAACACTTTTTAACTAAAGCACTACAAAAAAAAATTTCCAAATTCTTCACAAAGATCCTTTTTTTTTTTTTTTCACTTGGTAACTGCACTTTATTACACTTTTCCACTTCAACACTTTTTAACTAAAGCACTACAAAAAAAAATTTCCAAATTCTTCACAAAGATCCGTCGGGTTTGATTCCGTGGAATCGTTTCGATGGATCCTGGCAGGATCGCCAAAATTGTCACGGGTCGTTTTATTTAGGGAATATGAAATAGTTATAAATAAAATGATGTCACTTAAACTCAAGATATTTATTGTCTTAGTGGAAATACGGGAGTGACAAAGGGTCCGCCGTAGTCTAGACACGATGTAACTCTAGCTGCAGGGTGGCCCTGCAGCTTTCTCCTAGGTCCCAAACACAGTAGTGGGAGTACAGGAATGTTCTAGTCTACGTTATTAGGAGTGGACGGTATTACAAGCGTTACATAGGTCCTTTACACAGGAAAATCAAGTGACCTCGCTGATAACACCTTTCGCAAGCTCCAGTCCATTTATATAAGATTTTACGACCTCCAAGACTTTTTGGGATCGCTTCTAATCCGTTTTGTTCACTAACAACATAGTTTTTATTCAATAATTCTAATGCGCTGCGTCGTGTTTTGCATGTTTTTTATTAGGAGATTGCTCGCTAGTACATGAATACGTAATACAATCTTTAATCACCGTACAATTGGCAATAAACGTAGGAATATTATTCAAATCTGTGGACGTAACTTCATAGTTTGGTGGTGCGAAATTGTATTCAATGCTTAATTCGTTAATTAATTGTATAGGGCAAGCGACTGTAGCTGCATTTATTGTTCTGAATGAAACTTCCATTCTTTCTGAAACATACAGGAATATATTTTGCAGAAAAATGACTGCATAAGATAATTATAATGAAAGTTTGTTGCGTTAGCATTTGAATATAGTTGTAATAAAAAGGAGGGTGGCATGATTTTTTTGAGAAGTATGAAATGGACTTTTTGTTTTGTTTGTTTTTTTTTATATATATATTTTTTGTCATCGTAATTTTAATTTTCGAGTATTATGGTTGAGGCTTCTGAGTCATAATCTACTTCATTGGATTCAGAATCTGATTCTAAGTCGGATTCTGAGTCAGATTCCGAATCCGTGTTCAGAAGAAAATGAAATCGTTCCCTTAATGTAGTGGTAAAAATTGGGCATTGATCTGCCCGTTGTTTGAAGAAATAAACGTCTTTTTGACAAACATAACATCTCGCATCGTCGAAAAGTAGACAATTATTTCCACTTATTACGCTCGCAAAACGTTCGTAGTCGGAAATGCTAAACGTGTAACAATATAAACATAAGACTTTTTTATTATTCATATTATATAATGCCTCATTAATCGGAGGTAGTTTGACACAGCAAAAGAAAGTATCAAATATATTCGGTGTTTGTTGTTCCCGTCCTGTTTGGGCTTTCTTCGCGATTTTGGGAATAGGTGTGTCGATTGGCAGCATTTTCCTGTGAGGATGTACAAAGACTGCATCATTTTGGATAATTATTTTTTTAGAGAAAGGAAAAAATTTACTATAATTTTATAAATCATGCCACTGACAAGGAAAATGATTTGAAAAAAAAAAAAAATCTAATTCATGCGTAATACATAAGACAAATAATTTTCCCTACTTCTCCTTTTTGCTATACATGCGTACTAAGATTTAAATAGTGTCAAATTTCAATTTCTATTCCATTTCGTATTAGACTTTGATTGTCAAGAAATTTTTCAAGGCATTGAGTGCATCGAAAGGCCGTGCAACAAATAGACAATAGTCTTATATCGCAAAAGAAACATACTGTATTAAATGGTTGTATTTGTCCAATTGAGTGCCAAGCGTTTCGATGTTGATATCTTTGTTTTTCGTGATCAGACAATTTGGTTAGATAACAAATTTCGCAAACACGCATCGCTGAGAGAGTCTTATTGATATAAATAATTGAAATATGGGGTGCTAATCGAAAACATTTGGTGATAAATAATACGTTATATGTTTCCGGGAAATATTCTAGGCAAACACCATCAAAAGGTTTGTCATTTTCTGCTATTTCTTGTGGTGGCTTCATGGTCCTAAATGGTTAAAGAAAAAATAAAAAAATTAAATTAAATTAAATTTTGGTTTGAATTTATTCATTACTTGATTTTTAATTGATGGAATCGAGCTTTCATGATGAAAACAAGAAAATTAAATATGTAACAGAAATGATTTGCCCAAATATGTTTTAAATTGAATTTATTCAATTAAATCTGGCAGGTGGTATTTCCTTTTATTTATTATTTTGTTTAGAATTTATTTAGTGAAAATGACCGTTACTATAGGCTATGGTTTTTTAGCTTTATTTATTCACTTAAGAATTTGAAGTGGTGACTCATATCTTGTACATGATTTGAGAGGGTCGTAAAATGCTTAGAAAGATTCCAGATCATGTCCGAACCGTAGGTATTGAAGAGGTGGTTTCAAGTTGCCACAACTAAGAAGAAGAAAAAGAAGTGGTGGTTTCAAGTTGCTACAACTAAGAAGAAGAAGAAGAAGAAGTGGTGGTTTATGCGTTGTACATGATGAGATCTTTTCAAAGATCCATTTAATTGTGGATGAAAATCTGTTGTTTTGAATTGACGAATTCTAAATATTTTGGCTAATCTTCGAATAAGATTACTTAAGAAATTTTTACCTTGATCCGTAAGAATTGCTCTAGGTGATCCAAAAATACATATAAATTTCTTTACAAGAGCATCTGCTATAGTACTTGCGAGAGAATTAGGAAGTGGTATTGCTAATGAGTATTTAGTAAAGTTATCTTGAATTGTTAATATATACTTATTCAATTTTTCTGTCACTGGCAATGGACCTACAATGTCCATAGAACCTTTTTCAAAAGCAGTTCCTGGAGTATCAGTTATTATCATAGGTTCTTTTGTTTTTACTCGTACAAGCTTTTTTAATTGGCATTTTAAACAAGTTTGAATATACTTTTGAATATCTAGTTTCATATTTTGCCAATAATAATTTTGACGTATTCTACTGAAAGTTTTAGTGACTCCTTTGTGTCCACCTAAGGCCGATGAGTGAACTTCTTCGATTAGTTGAGATTGTTGTTCTTTAGTTGCATATTGTGTTATTCCATTACATATTATGATTTTTATTGGTGAGTCGGAAAAAGCTAATTTTATGGTACTTAAAACTTCTTCCCATGAAATATTATTAATTTCGGGTGTTTTTGCTATACTAATTGTGCGTAATTTAAGGCTCTTTGCTTTTGAATGAAGTGAATAAATTGATAATTTAATATTTTTTAATGTATCACTTAAATTTTCTTTTAATTCAGATTCTATTGGTAATGCTAAGTGGTACTGTAGTCCTCTACGAAATTCTTGTACATGACCTACGCAAAGATTTTTAAATTGGGGTAACTCGTTACGTTTTAGTAAAATTTTAGAACCATTATCTCGTGGTTCGTTTTTGGTTGAAATAAAATAAGCATAATTGTCCTTACGCATTGTAAGTTGATCTCGACATTCGATTATATTGCGGTTTGTCTTTAAGTTTACGGCCGGCAGATCCTTCTCAGCGGGGGGCGGTTCCGGTGGCGGTCGATTTCCTAAGTCTTTAGATACTATATTTTGAGTTTGTGTGTCTAGGTTATTACTAAAGTCTTCATTATTTTCTTCTTCGGTATCTTCTAAATGATGATTTTTGTGTTGTAGAGAATTGTCTTCCATTAAAATATCGGATTCATCAGAAAAAGAATCCAAATTTGTGTTTTCTTTGATCAAAGGATTTTAATTAAATTCATAATCTGAATCAATTGCATTTCCATCTTCAAGATTATTATTTTCTTTTTCTTTCTGTTTCTTTTATCTTAGGTTTTTTCTTATTTTTGATTAAAATTTTTGGTGTAACCTTTCTTGGTCTGCCTCTTTTTCTTCCAGATATAGGTATTGATATAGTTTTATTCATGATAATTTTTCGTTTTTCTTTTCTTTCAGGAGGTTCGTTGTCGCTTTCTTCGTCTTTTTCTTCATTTGAGTCTGAAAAATCTTAATATCTTGGCTGCTTATATATTTTCACATTTTGTTTTCTTGCTTAATTTCGAGTCAATATTGCATTTATTTTTGACTCAAGTTTTGTATTTTGTCTTTGCTTCAATTCTGATAATATATATGAGATTACCAAATTTTCGGTTTCGTCATCAGAGCTTGAATTTTGATTGGAGGACTGTTTTTCCTCGAATTTTGAAGAATTTGTGGCTACCGGAGGTTCGGGCTCGCCATCAGAATTTTTGTCGTTAATATTTTGTTTGTATTAAATAGAAAGGATTTGTAAGTTTCTTAGAATTTGTAGATTTTGTAGGATTTGTAGATTTTGTAGATTTTGTTTTTGTCTCATAATTTATTTATTTATTTTTGTATTTATAATATTTTGATTTGAAGTGGGTGCTGTAGAAGATTTTAAATGGCCTCCCTCATTGAACCCTGAGCGGGGAGGGGTTTGAAGTTTCCCTGGTTCTGTTTTTCAGTGCTTCTAGGTTGTTGTTGCTGTTTAAGTGATTCGTTGTATGCTCGACGTCGACATTCGTTAATTGTGTGACCTATTTTTTTACAATAATTACAATTTTTATTATTATTTATGCTTGGATAATTCTGCGGAGCATTTTGAAATTGTCTATTTCTATTAAAATCGTCAGCGTTTTGCTGTCTCCATAAACTTGGGTTGGGTGCAGACGATTGAGGTCTCCATTGACCTTTGTTTTTATTAATTTGGTTAAGTTTGATTTCGTCCCTGCAGGAAGCATATCTTTTGCTTCTCTACATCCTTCTATAAATTGCTCGAAAGGTATATTATCTCCTGTAAATATTGGTACAACTTCTAGTGCATCATGCAATGATACTACTTGATTATGAGCAACAGTTATAACTTGTGGGTTACTGGTAGTCATTTTATTTGAAATAGGCGAATAATCTTGTTTATATTGTTTAATTAGAGGTTCTAATAATTGTAGATCGTTAGAGATTGATTTCTCAGGATCCTCTGATAATTTTTCTGGAGAATTATAATTCAAATCTTGATCTGAGTCGTTTGAAGATTCAGAATCTTTATAATCTCCTACATTTGATGGCGTTAAAGTACAATCAAATTTATCAATAATAGTAGAATTACCGGTTAAATTTGACGTATCAAAAATACTTTTTTCAAATAATCCTGGATTTATTGAAATTGATTGATCGATTGAAGATGTACTTGAACTAATTATAATACTAGTGTCTTGATCGGAAATTCCCGATAATCCTAATTTTTGAGGCGTTGAAGGGCTAGTTCTATCTTTATTGAAAGGGCTATTTAAATTCTTGTTTATTTGTTTTTGTTCTTGAGCTAATGTTTTAGTTTTAGTTTCGAAGGCTTTCTTTCTATTCTCTTCTATAATTTCGGCGAGTTTTGGATTACTTTTAGCCTGACTACGAGTAATAGTTTTTGATTTTAATTTATCTTCTTTATTTTACACAGACATTTGAATTCAAATACATGACTTTATATAAGAGAGAGAAAAAAATTATCTAAATTGATTAATTTTGTGTTAAAACTTTCCAAAATTCATTTTTTTTACGATTGTTGTTATACTATAATCTATCAATTTAATCATATCAATGATTGAAAATGTTTCAGCTGCCAAATGTTTTTTGAAATTATTGCAATGTAATATTCGTTTTCGATTTTTATAAAAGAAAATAATTTGAAGTATAATTCCAATAAGGCTATTTTAAGATTTCGAAATATGGAGGCAAAAATTTATTTTATACTTGGTAAAATCTCGTACGCACTGTTTTTATTCGAAAGAGGCACTTGGGAGAAATATTCAAATATATACAAAATAGTAAAAATTTGAATACAAAAATTTTGGTAGAATATGTGAAAAAAATTTTTTTTATAATAATTTTTGTTAATATTTTAACCACTCACATAAAATTGCAGAATAAATGAAAAATGATTATGATTTTTGTATTCAATTGTTATTAAAGAAAAAAAATGTGCCCGCTTCGCGGGCACATTCTCATTGCGCGCTTCGCCCGCAAGTTTGAGCGCGCCTAGGGCGCGCGATTCGATGGTCGCGCTTCGCGCTCCGTTCTTTCTGGACCTCGCGCTTCGCGCTCGATCTTGTGCTCTTCGCATACGTTTAAGTTTATTTCTTATAATTTAATACTGAAGCTCAAACCAATTTAATGATATTAAAGATGATGTAAATTAGTCATTTTCTCAAAGTCACTCTATTTCTTTTTGAATTTAAGTGAAACAGGAAATTCAATTTACTTAAGGCTCTATCGGCCTTAAGGAACACATTCTCATCATGACACTCGCGCTTCGCGCTCGATTTTCTGTATGCATTTTTGTAACTTTTTAATAAATTACATGATTATTGATAAATTTATTTTCTTCCAAATATCTCAAAAAGGAAAAACAATCGTAGACTTTATTTAAGGAAACGATTTTGCAGAACAACGCGTATTTCGTATCTCACATATTTTGGTGAAACAAATCGAATTTTTTCAATATTAAAAATCAAAATATTAAAATATACATCCTGTCGAGAAATTTCTCGATAAGAATGTGTAGACCTTATTTAGCCAAACAATTTTTCATCTCAAAGTTTTTTTTGTATCTCACATATTTTGTCTAAAAAATGGAATTTTTGAATTTTAATCGTATTTTTTTGAATTGAAACGAAAAATATATCTTTTATCAGAAACTGTGTAAGACAAAACTTGTAGATCTTTTTGAAACTAACAACATTGTATTCCTACGTTTTTTCCTTATTTTACATATTATTGTTAAAAAATTGAATTTTGGATTTTCAATAGTTTTTTTTTTAATTAAAAAGAAAAATATGCATCTTATGAAAAAATGTTAAAATTCAAATTTGTAGGTCTTTATTTATTCAATAATATTGTATCATAACGTTTTTTCGTATCTCGTATAATTTAACTGGAAAATGGAATTTTGATATTGACTTTTTTCGAATTTGAATATGCTGTAACATTTCAAATTTTGATTTAATCAAAAAATGTTATCAGGATAATTTTTAGACATTTATGAGCACTATCTAAAACCAGTATTGAAATTTTTGATTTTTTCAAAAAATTATTTTCAAAAACACAAAAGTAGTGCTCAACCCCTCAATTTTGATTGGATGTGGCTGGTTAACGAACTTGTCCTTACTTTTTCGGCTCCGATAAAGTGTACCAAAGCTCAATTCAATCTGATAATTCTATCGAGAGTTATGCCGCACACGACCTACAGACAGACAGACAGACAGACAGACGGACAGACAGACAGACAGACACTTCCGTAAAAACCATTTTTTCTGACTCAGGAGGTCTCAAAACGTAAAGATTCGATGAAAATTTCGAAAGTCATTTTTCACATAAAACCAATAGCTTCTCATCCATGATGAGAATGTAAAAATATAATGGTTATCAACTTGTTAGCTTGTCATTGGTCTTGAAGTAATGATTGAGGAAAATAAAAAAAAATTTTTTTTTTTGAATGTAATTATTTGGAAAGAAAAATCCAATTTAAGTTGAAATTTATTGGAAAAATTTATGTGTATTCAGAAGTTCATTGATTCGATTAAGAACAGAAGGGAAAAGAGGGAAAAGAAAAAAAAACTCTCATAAAATTCATAAGGCTTGTTTTTTTGTGCCAACGGCCGATGCACCAAAATAATTAACTCTGTGACGTCCAATTTATAATTTACAAAAATACCATACCTATCTAAAGTCTAGAGTTAATTGCCCTGTCTACGTTCCTCTATTTGTTGTAAATAATAAACAACTAACCGGATTGAGGATAAGCCAAATGAATTTAAGAAAGTTATTATTTAAGTAAATATTTATTTATAAATTAAAATATATATATTTTTCATATAAATAACCCAAGCTACTTAGTTACGCTGATTGCAGTTTTCTCTTTTCTTTTGAAAATAGTTGTCTAACCTTATTAAGTGAGTCTCTGGATGAGGTGTAGTTATATATGTATATAAATAACTATCTTCAAGGTTTGTCCGGTCCAGCACTGGCACTTGCACACTGTAATCCTTTAGTCCGCTGTGGCTCGCTTCTTCACCAGACAGCGCTTCGATTATAGGGATTTAGAAATTTGGTTTTCTGAGACACAACGGCGCAACGAATTGACTGATTCTCCGTTTCTTACTATGCGACCTTGTACGAACTCGTTGATCTATTTTTCGACGATGCGACGATTTAGGGTCTCGAATTACACTTGTACTGCAGCTCTCGGATTACTGTGTTTTTATAAAAAATCACTAGATTTAAGGTTATGTATGGAAAATCATCATTAATTGGACAAAACTTCAAATGATTAAAACAGATGTGAATGTTTTTATAAAAAATCACTAGATTTAAGGTAATGTGCGGAAAATCATCATCAATTGAACCAAACTCGATCCTAATTGAACAGATGGTAATGTTTTTATATAAAATTAGAATTTTTGAGGTTATGTGTGGAAAATCATCATTAATTGGACCAAACTTGATATGATTAAAACAGATGATAATGTTTTTATAAAAAGTCACTAGATTTAAGCTTATGTGCGAAAAATCATTATTAATTGGACCAAAATCGATCCTAATTAAACAGATAGTTTAGATTTAGTTTAGCTAATTGGATCAAACTTGATATGATTAAAACAGATGATAATATTTTTATAAAAAATCACTAGATTTAAGGTTATGTATGGAAAATCATCATTAATTGGACAAAACTTCAAATGATTAAAACAGATGAGAATGTTTTTATAAAAAATCACTAGATTTAAGGTAATGTGCGGAAAATCATCATCAATTGAACCAAACTCGATCCTAATTGAACAGATGGTAATGTTTTTATATAAAATTAGAATTTTTGAGGTTATGTGTGGAAAATCATCATTAATTGGACCAAACTTGATATGATTAAAACAGATGATAATGTTTTTATAAAAAGTCACTAGATTTAAGCTTATGTGCGAAAAATCATTATTAATTGGACCAAAATCGATCCTAATTAAACAGATAGTTTAGATTTAGTTTAGCTAATTGGATCAAACTTGATATGATTAAAACAGATGATAATATTTTTATAAAAAATCACTAGATTTAAGGTTATGTATGGAAAATCATCATTAATTGGACAAAACTTCAAATGATTAAAACAGATGAGAATGTTTTTATAAAAAATCACTAGATTTAAGGTAATGTGCGGAAAATCATCATCAATTGAACCAAACTCGATCCTAATTGAACAGATGGTAATGTTTTTATATAAAATAAGTATTTTTAAGGTTATGTGTGGAATATCATCATTAATTGGACCAAACTTGATATGATTAAAACAGATAGTAATGTTTTTAGAAAAAATCACTAGATTTAAGGTTATGTGTGGAAAATCATCATTAATTGGACCAAACTTGATATGATTAAAACAGATGGTAATATTTTTATAAAAAATCACTAGATTTAAGGTTATGTGTGGAAAATCATCAGTAATTGGACAAAACTTCAAATGATTAAAACAGATGAGAATGTTTTTATAAAAAATCATTAGATTTAAGGTAATGTGCGGAAAATCATCATCAATTGAACCAAACTCGATCCTAATTGAACAGATGGTAATATTTTTATAAAAAATCACTAGATTTATGGTTATGTGTGGAAAATCATAATTAATTGGACCAAACTTGATATGATTAAAACATATGATAATGTTTTTATAAAAAGTCACTAGATTTAAGGTTATGTGCGGAAAATCATCATTAATTGGACCAAATTTGATATGATTAAAACAGATGATAATTTTTTTTATAAAAAATCACTAGATTTAAGGTTACGTGCGGAAAATCATCATCAATTGAACCAAACTCGATCCTAATTGAACAGATGGTAATGTTTTTATATAAAATTAGTAGTTTTTAGGTTATGTGTGGAAAATCATCATTAATTGGTCCAAACTTCAAATGATTAAAACAGATTATAATTTTTTTATAAAAATCACTAGATTTAAGGTTTTGTATGGAAAATCATCATTAATTGGACCAAACTTCAAATGATTAAAACAGATGATAATGTTTTTATAAAAAATCACTAAATCATTAATTGGACTAAACTTGATATGATTAAAACAGATGATAATTTTTTTATACAAAGTCAATAGATTTAAGGTTATGTGCGGAAAATCATCATCAATAGAACCAAACTCGATCCTAATTGAACAGATGGTAATGTTTTTACATTCTCATCATGGATGAGAAGGTATTGGTTTTATGTGAAAAATGACTTTCGAAATTTTCATCAAATCTTTACGTTTTGAGACCCCCTGAGTCAGAAAAAATGGTTTTTACGAAAGTGTCTGTCTGTCTGTCTGTAGGTCGTGTGCGGCATAACTCTCGACAGAATTATCAGATTGAATTGAGCTTTGATACACTTTATCGGAGCCGAAAAAGTAAGGACAAGTTCGTTAACCAGCCACATCCAATCAAAATTGAGGGATTGAGCACTACTTTTGTGTTTTTGAAAATAATTTTTTAAAAAAGTAAAAAATTTCAATACTGGTTTTTGATAGTGCTCATAAATCTCTACAAATTATCCTGATAAGATTTTTCGATTAAATCAAAATTAGAAATGTTACAGCATATTCAAATTCGAAAAAAGTCAATATCAAAATTCCATTTTCAAGTTAAATTATACGAGATACGAAAAAACGTTATGATACAATATTATTTTTTACATAAAGACCTACAAATTTTTTTATATAAAATTAGTAGTTTTTAGTTTTAGTTCATTAAAATAATTTGAATATTATTCATGTTTTATAATAATATAATAATAGACAATGTTTATCTTTTCGATTAATTTATTAATTAAATTTTTTATTAGATCATTAATATTTGATTTCTTGAATTAATTATATATAAGGATCCTACATGCAAGACAATTTATTTCTTGTACTTTTGCGATTAACTTTCTAGATTGTTATAACTATTTTATGTTTCAAGTTCTGATTAATATTTAAAAATGGTATTTTAATAAAATTGATAATCTTAGTTCTTGAAAAATGATATATAATTTATCATAAAATGATAATTGTTTATCAATTTTCTCCATATAAAACAATACTTTCATATGAGAGGACGAAGGTGGCGCCGCTAGCGGATTAGTTCCAAGTGGCATCACTAAGAGACGACTTTTTTAACATTGAAAAAGGCCTTCGTCGAACAGGGCCACGAATAGGGTTGTAAAATTTCATGAAACATTGGTCTAATGTAAAGTTTCATGAAATATTGGGGTCTCATGAAATATTTCAAAGTTTCAAACAGAAAAGCGGGAAAATTCAAACTGCATACAGTTCAAATAAATATTTCTTTAAAATTCTTCAGAACTATTTAAAGACTTCTGTATTTTTTTATTAAAAATACTATTTTTATAAGTATAATATGAACGTAGTGGACGTAAAATAGAACCACATTTATAGAATCAGTCTAAATTCCTTAAATCTTAAGTTTTATGACTTTCGCAGACATTGTACATTATAATCAGTCTTTAAAATTCTTTAAAACTATTTAAAGCCCCTTGTATTTTATTATGAAAGATACTATTTTTATGAGTTTGTCTTTCGAAGACATAAGAGACATAATACGAACGTTCTAGACGTAGAATATAATCACATTTTTCAAATCATTCTAAATTTTTTAAATCTTTAGCTGAAATACTTCAAGTCTCCTACTCTGTATTATAATTTGTAAAACTTTCGAGTTTTTGCATCATTTAATTTTCCTCTATTAAAACGTCAAATTCATTCAGTTCATCTGCATTCACATCTGTTTCCATATGTACCGTAATTCCTTCCTCTAATTCGTCTACTTCCATCTGATACAACTCGTCATCATTTATTGCTTCATCAGGAAGCTTCTTTTCAAGGAAATTTGGTTTTGATTTCTCGCTTGAATCTAAGTACTGAAAAAATAATATATTATCTTAAACAAGAAATACGTTTATACACATATGTTAAAATCAAATGAAACGTTCGTTTCATTTCGATATTGCCTATTTGAATAAAGAATTGTTATTTCATCATTATTTAATATTAATATTATGATATATTATAATATATTATAATAATATTATATATATTAATATTAATATTATAATACATTGATATGTATTTTTCGAAATGATTTAATTTAAAATAGATACCTTCCAGTTTTGCATAATGTACGTAAGCTTCCCGGCCCTCTCAGTTAAAAGACGATTTGTGGTTTTATTTTGCACGCTTCCATATGTGCTGTTTGTGCGTTTACAGGCAGCAGAAGTTGGAGGTAAACTTAAAACTTTTAAAGCTACTGCTCGTAATGATCTGCCAACGCAGCACGCTTTCCACCATAAATAAGGCGACATAGACGAGGCTACTAAGTTTAAGGAAGCTTTCTTCCATACACCTTCTTCCAATCTGAACATATTTAGTTCAGTAAGAACATCATGAACTGAGATCTTTTCAGTATTAGAGTAGTATCTCGCTGAATTTGCCAAATATTCTTGGGCTTCAAGAACCTCACTATCTATAAGATCTTTTCCACGTTTCATTGGGTCCAATATGTTAGCTGCATAGTGCACAGGTTTAATGCAGAAATCATATCTGTCTTCTAAAATTTGGTTAATCTTGGCGTGATGCTGAGACAAAAATTTTGAATTTGGCACGATATTTTGAACATGCTGTCTGATTTTTGTGAACGCAGAACACGTGACACTCATTTGAGGTTCATCACTTTCAATCACATGAAGCCATGAAATTAATGGTTTGAGGAAAGCAACACATTCTTCAAGAGCAACCCAGAATTCAGTAAAAGATCTTTTACTTCCTGACTTAGAAGCATTTCAGCTCGAGGATCCACACACAGCTCGCGGAGGGCAGTTCTATTGACATTGATACTACGCATACACAAGAATATGGAGCCAAATCTCGTTTTTCCTTGTGTTTGCAAAGCTGGTTGCTTAACATTAGTTCCTGTAAATTGTATATATAACTTAGTAGACAGAAAATTATATAAAAATTTTAGTAAAGAAATAGTGTGAGAATATTATTACCTTTTGCTTTAGCTGCAGCTTTTATAGCGGTTTGTTTTTCAACAAAAATTGCTAATATAATCTTCCTTGGCAGCAAGAGAACAGTAGTTCTTTATCTCAACGATGATATGGACTTCTGTACATAAGTCCTTAAAGAGTAAGTGGATTCCATGCAGCAAGCAACCATAGGCTGTAATGTGTGGATATCGCTCTTGAACAATTTTCCATGCCGATTTCATATTTGAAGCATTGTCAGTGACGATGCCGAAAACTCTCAAAGGACCAACTTTCATTATAACGTCAAACATCAACTTGGCAATATTTTTTCCAGTATGATGATCTGCTCCAGTATGAATTGTTTCAAAGAAAAATGGTTCTGGTGTGTTTAAAATCACGTTCACGATACCATTTCTGTGAATATCGGACCAACCATCCATTTGCAGAGCCAGACATGGAGCAGCTTCAATTTTTTCATCTACCCTTCTTTCAACTCGTAGGTATTCCTGGTTAAAAAAACGATTGGACAACTCATATCGTGAAGGAAGCTTGAAGGTTGGTCTTAGCTTTTTAAAAAATAATATCCAGCGATCATTGTCCACAATAGAAAGAGGAGTATTGGAACAATATATAGCCCGTGCGAAAAGAATCTCCAACTCACACTAAAAACAAAAAACCCCAAGCATGAAATTTTCATTTTTAACAAATAAATAAAGATTAGATATTATTTTTCAAACTTGCAAACATGTTTTTTATTTAATTTGGTGCTTTAGACTTCTAGTACTTTTAAAAGAACTTTAAGAAATTTAATATATACATGAATAATAAAAAAAAAAAAAAAATATAAATAAACTTACTTGCAAAGCTTCCGTAACTGTTTTGTCCTTGAAAATAAAATTATCCATTGAGCTATTGCTAAACTTCTTCTCCTTTGTGATATGAACATCTGCCTCCTTAGATTCGGGATTAGAAACGTGTTCGATCTTTTCCAAAATTTGCTCGTCGTGCTCTAAATTTTCAATTGTTTCTTCCTTTGCATCATGCTTCTCCCCGGACACTTTTTCTTTAATTTCTTTTGGACATTTTAAACAGTCCTTTATATGTTTGATCATTCTGGTTGTGTTTAAAGCATTTTCCCAATTGCAGTGATTGCACTTCGTTTTAACAACGGACTTGTTATTTTGGCCTTCAACGACGCTTTTGGTAAAGTTTTTATGCACACAGTGCTTTTCTCGACCCATTTTTAGTTTCGCCGCGACCGCGAACCGGCATCTAACTATCTAACCTGATCTGAGGATCTGACTTCTGCGCGCCTGCGTAAATAGACGTTTCCCCCTCTTTTCCCAATGTTTCATGAAACAATGAAACTTTGACCATGAAATATTGAAATATTTCAAATGAATGTTTCAATGTTTCAATGAAACGTTACATCGCTTACAACCCTAGCCACGAAGGAATAATAAGGAGACGAAGGAGACCTATCTCCATGTAAGCGACTTGGCAGGAGCAACGGCACGGTAAGTGCCCGGCTTATAAGTTAGAAGTAGTGGAAAGGAGTGCGCAAGTGCGCAGTTGTCCTCTTCTTACTCACGACAAAATTTGCGAGTGAGACGAATTTGTCAAATTGTCAAATTGATCTAAGCCAGAGTGGTTATGTGTATTGATTTTTTGATTATTTGCAAGCGGCAGATATTTGTTCAATTTCAATTTAGTTTGAAAAAAATATATATATTATCTCAAGACTCCTATAAAGCTAAAGGAGTGCATTATAAAAGTGGAAAGTATATATCAAATATAAGATTGTAAATCTTGAAATTGAAATTATGGTATTTGTTATTACTTCGTAAATCGTGTGTTAAATAATGATGAATAGTTTTTTCCTTTAAATGGGAGGGAATTTAATCCGAGAAATTTTCAAGATCTTGAATATCGCATGTAATATAATATAATGCATTTAATATAATAAATTTCTTTCTTAGCAATGTCGTGTCGCGTACCGGGTTGCATAACCTCTCTGGCTTAGATCAATTTGACAGATTTGACAAGTTCGTCTCACTCGCACATTTTCCCGTGAGTAAGAAGAGGACAACTGCGCACTCCTTTCCACTACTTCCAACTTACAAGCCGGGCACTTACCGTGCCGTTGCTCCTGCCAGATTCGGAAAAGTTTCCCATGGCAGTTTGGTCTCCTTATTATTCCTTCGTGCTGGTAATACACGATGCTTATAAACCGTGGATGCCACCATTTTGCACCCAGGGAACACACGTGCCCTCATCGGGAAGTTTCCTAACTAAGTACTTGGCAGAACTTCATTTCGTTTTTTGTGAAGTACGGCCATGGAGACTAGATATAAGGAGACCAATCTCTCTTATATCTAGTCCCCATGGTTTGCACCGTACTTGATATTCTTTTCAAAATATTTAATCCAAAAAAACTATTCGATCATAATATACATATTTAACAAAATTTACTGAAAGTAGAAATGTAAAATACATAAAATTGTCTACGAGGACACCTGTCGGCAACGTATCCTTTCTGATAAGCGACTAGTGATCCTCCGATAATGTTGTGATCCTCATATAATGTAGACAAATATAAATCAATTAAATAACATTTTTGTAAATTTTTATCACAAATTTTGTATAATTTCCCATGCATTTGTAGCTCTCGTCGATCAAAGTACTGCCAGCGTCGCCCTCGACGACGGTCAACTCTCACTCACTCGTAGTCAGAGCCCCCTGCATCTGAGTCAGAATGCACGTAATCCGCGAAACGAAAATGTCACAAGAATTGACCGTGGCCGCTAGGGGCGCTAATTGTTCATGAGGCCTGAATGTATTTTAATGCGTGGGAAAAATGCATAAAAATTAAATTTTTGAGGATAAAAACTACTTTATCATATTTTTTTTTACAACACATTAATCTAAAAAGTTTTAAATATTATTTAAATCAATTTTTACTGATAGAAAGGGTAATATGCTTGAAATTTTGGCGAAAATTGTCTTTGTAATTCTGGCTGGAAATCGAAATCAAAATTATGTTATCTTCGTTTTAACATTAATATTTACATTGTGATTATTGAATAAAAATACAATATTTATTTTTATTATTGATATTACTAGAATTCTTAAATTCTCGAGAATTTAAGTTGGTGGAATATAACCGAGAATATTACAGAATTCAAAGAACATAAGAGAATTTGGAGAATTTATGTTTTAAATATCAATTTATGTGCACCAGCCCCCTGTATCTTGCCGCCAAATGGATAAGAAAAAAATTACGTGAAAGTTGACTGCCGCCGGAGGCGGCGCTGACTGTTCATAGGTCCTAGATTCAAAAAAATGTATGGGAAAGAGCATAAAAAATTAATTTTCTCCTAATTAAAACTATTTTATCGCATTTTCTTATACATGACAATAACCTAATAAGATCTTCTCATTTTTCAAAAAAATTTATTCTCTTCGAAAAGGTTAAGAAATTCACTTTAGGCAGAAAATCTAATTTCTAAATTCTGGCGGGAATTACATTATTTGTATCATGTTTTTTATTTTATTATTGTTTTTCATTCATTTAAATATTAATACTAATAACTAACCTCGTTATAATAAAATTTGATAATTTTTCATATTATATAACGCATATATAATATAACATATAACAAAAACATATAATACATATACTATATATTACTACTGTAATTAAATGAAACTCCTTTTCAAAAAAAACATTTCAAAAATACTGTTTGGAATTTAGACTAAAATTTGTTAATATTATTCTATGAAATATATTAATAATATATTATCATGATATATTATAATTCAAAGCAGTGAAATAGTTTTAAAACAAATTGCACTTAGATTATTTTATAAATAAAATCGAGTAAAAGTGATTTTTTAATTGACTGGAGTTTATCTAATAAAGGTAATTCTCTGATAACTTATATTAATGTCTAATTTTTTTGTTTAGATGATACGGTGTTCTCATCCATTTTGAACATCTCATAAATATAATATTTGGTATGTGAGCACATTATTAAGTTAGGCCTCAGTCAGCTTTGCTGCCTTTTTCTTTTCAGGATTGGCCTTCTTTATATCAGCCATCTTAATTTTTTTAAATTATAAATTTAAGTTTTCAGCTCCAATTACTTTAGGAATTCTATGTAATTCAGTAAAACTATGAGCTATAAAAAGTAAGGAATCTAATTTAACAAAAAATCTAAACATACTCTTTTATAAAGTTCAAAACTTTATTTTAATAACAAAATTGTTAGAAATCAGAAATTTTTTTTCCATTTCAACACAATCCAATTTTAACAGGCTCGCATTAACTTTAATTCAGAATTTTAAAAAATATTCTCTTTCATCTATTCTTTATTTCAGTCACTTTCATTTACCTATTTTTTAACTTCTATCACACAAAATGTTTGTAACTGAATTTATTTGAGATAAGTATTTGAGAGACATTTATTGCGATGCAAAAAAAATTCATTGCACAACTAGATACAATTAATTAATATTGAGACATTAAACTTTATTATATTATGAAATTATGTGTTAATATCTCTATTAAATAAAATGTTTTATGTTAAACTAATTAAGAAAATAAACAATGTGTTCGATATACTTACTCTTCCCAAAACTGTTACTCCATCGGGTGTATAGGTTAACCTCTCTTGAAGAATATCTTCTGGCTTAAAATGCTTTTCGCAAATTGCATGACCTGCTTTTAATTTGATGTCATCGCGAAGGATAGCAATTTGCCATAATTTTATCGTATTTTCATCCTTCGGTACAATGAAAAAACGAACTTTGTCAGAGCAAGACTTATATCCGGATTTGCACCCAAAACACACACATTTCACCATTTTTTACATCAATTTTCTTGGAAATTTGTTTCTAAACTCGCGAACTTTATCTCACTACCGTTCAAGAACTCGAAAATTTGAAAATTTACAGAGAAAAGCTTAAAAAACTATGTTTTGTAATGTGATTTTCGTGTAAGTCGGCTCAATGAACAGTCAGCGCCACCATGGCAGCCAGTCACAATTCATGTCATTTACAACTCAGAGATGCAGGGGGCTGATGTGCACTTATCAATTTTGAAAATATGTTTGTCATTGAATAAGAGGCATTTTATTGTGTAAGTACATGTGTTTGAAATGAAAAAGAACCTTGAAATTGTTTTACTCTCAAGATATTAAAACTTTTCCCGGCTCAAAATTTTAGGTTATGTTCACTTTGAATTTAATACTAAAGATATTAAATTAACATTATCTCCATAATTATAAATATTTCAATGAATTATATTAATTTCTTCAGTAAATTAAACGTCTTATTTGCATAAAATTCTTTAAACAATATTTATTAGAACAAAATAGAACATTATTATATTTTAGTTATGTAAAACACATTACTTTAATGAGCTTGAGAATATTAGTAATCATTTTCAGCTTTTTGTTTTCATTTTCCTCAATACTGTTCAACTTTTTAAGACCTACCATATAAAATATAGAGTAATATAGCTTAAGCTACATTTAAAAAAAAAATTAACATTTGACCTTCATAAACGCTTAAATCGTAGTATAAAAACTTTTGAGAATGCAAATTTAGTAAAAAAATATTGATGTCACTTATAGCTATTCTATATTCTACCTATTCCTAAGTATGTACCCATCGTTGTCGAAAAATATGAGCCAACCATATTATCATTAAGGTAGTTGTCGTGCCAAGAAAAAGGTCTCTGAAGAAAAAAGTTATTTTATGATTTTGAGACTTGAAATGATATTATTAGTCCTTTCATATAAAACAGAAAAAAATTTTCTTATGGAGAAAATTTTAAAATCACGAAAAATAATACTTTTAACATTATTTGTTGTAATTGAATCTTTCCTTACTAAACATTCTTATCAATTTTTTGAAAATAATTGAATTTTCATAAATCCTGGCCTATTTTACCAGGGAAAATTTTCTCTATAACCCTACTGTTTCCCAATTTGAAAATAAGTGGAAAATCTTCAAATATAGCTATTTTGAAAAAAAATTCTTTTTGAAAAATTGATATAACACTTTTAATAACAGACAACTGTACTTTGAAAATTATAAACAGTAGAGATTTCCATGAATCATTGAAATCCAATAATTTGTTTCTTGCACAGTGCACTTGGTTAAAGTTCGAATAAAAAATTTGGAAAAATTCCAATATTGCTTTTGCTAAGAGGGACATTTTTATAAGGTATATAAATCATATAATCATGAATTTTCTATACTACTCCCTTCAAACATATATTTATATGATTTTTATTATGATTTCCCTGCAGATGAAATGTTTTCGAATTTTCCCTTCGTTTTTGTTACAATTTTAACTCTTTGCACAATGCAAGAAAAAAATTATACATTTATAATGACAATTTATTGCGAGTTGGGCGAATCTTAACTTTAAAATAAGCCCAAGAACATTAATAAATGTTGATTATTTTGAAAGTTGTTCAAAATTTAAGAAAACATTGAAATTTAGACTTTTTTTGCAATACCTTCTTCAAAATTTAACAAAACAACTTCATTCTGGACTCATTTTAGAGAGAATTTTGATGGCATTCAATTCATAATGAGAGCAAATTTCATCACTCACAAAATTAATATCAAGATAATTTAAATAATCATCGAAAAGCACGTGGTCCCCCAATTTTGACCGGTAGTGTATTCTAATCAAATAAACTAATGTTTCCACTGCATTTGATAATAATATAACATACACTCTAAAAAAACGTCTATTAACTGTTAAAAAACTCATCTGTAAAATGCAAAACGAACATAGAGCATGATAATTACCTTTAGCCCTCTAAATTCATCGCTTCGTCTCATTCAGTCTCATTAGGATCAACTTTTCGTGGTAAGTACTTACAGACCCGGCAACCACCGGCAACAGGCAAACGACGTGTTGTGATTATGATATTTATCAAATTTCGACAGACGCTTATCATATACAATCAGAATATGTTTGAATTATTGAACTATAATTTTATACGCAATAAATAATTGATTTTGATTGTTTAAAACATTTAAAAAGTCAAAAATGAGAAAATTCTCACTAATTCTAAGAGAACTTATCTGCCGGTTATATTCACGGTAATATTCTCATTCTCGTTACCGATCTCAATGTAATATAACCGACTCAGAACTCTAGATATTACTGATACTTTTTTTTTTTGTGAGGAGGAAAAATGGCGAAATCTTTTATAGACGTTGTACAGGACTCTCCTAGGGCCGGTCTAGGCATACCTGTTAAAACCAAAAAAACCCCTCTCTCGAACCAATACACCGCCCGCGGAACCGCCATTCGGCTTTAAACTTCACGGGTGGTTGGTTCCAGCTTAAAGTCGCGCACGACTCTTCCGTCATCCTTTCGCCCGGGACTCCCATCCGCCGCCACACGCCCGTTAGGCAGACCGACTAGCCGCGCCAGCCAGGGGAAGAATAAAGCGATTCCTCCCCCAAATGACGCGGAAAGTCAAGTCCGCCCAAGACGCAGGACCGCGGGTGCAGGCCCCGATACGATTTCTACTGGCCCCCGTTGCTGCCACGCTCTGCACGCCCATCGAGCTCCCTCGTCTTCATCACCAGGGTGACGAATGACTCGATAAGTATCAATTTTTGTTCAGATTGGAGCATGAGAGAGACCATCGTGTAAGGAGTGAGCTGTGCGCCCACTTCCCGACCTACAGCCTCTCTTGCCACGCCCCACCTGGCACAGAGAAAGAGTGTGTGCTCTGCATTGTCCACAAGGGATCCGCAGTAGCTACACGACTCGTCGTCTCTTTTCTTGAAACGCTTCAGGTACGCATTAAAGCAGCCATGGCCTGAAAGCGCTTGCGCCAGGTAAAAGCCGACTTGACCGTGCTTTCTATCCAGTCAGGTGGTGAGCTCCGGGATTAGACGGTGTGTCCATCTCCTGGATTGGTCACCATGCCATCTCGTTTGCCATTTCTCGACGAGTCTGCGCCTTCTTCGCGCGAGCGATTTCCTGCAGGTTGGTTAAGCAGGTGAGCTCCTTACGGAGCTGAAAGGTCTCTTTCCTTTCCTCCGCCAAAAAGTCAATTGGCGGTACGCTCGCCAGGACCAGCACAGCACTTTTCGACACAGTTCGGTATGCTGAAACAATTCTCATCACCACACCTCTCTGTGCCGAGAACAGCTTCTTCAGGTTAGCATGGTTGTTAAGAGCACTTGTCCAGATCGGAGCTGCATAAAGCAGCTTCGAATTTACCACGCTCGCCAATATTATTGATATTATATCAGTCTTACATATTATAATAGAAAAATTGGCTATTAAAATTCCATCAAATTGAATTATAATACGGGTATTAATTATATCATCTTAATTTTTTTGGAAAAATTAGATTTTATTATAGGACATTTTGTATTTTATATTTTAAAACTTCTCAGTAATTGAAAAAATTACATTTTTATAAACAAAACTTTCACATAAGGAATGAACGTACATTTGAAAAAGTAACAAATATAAAGAATTTATAAAATCCCTTTATAAATATTTGAAAAAACAACGAACAAAGATGTTTGTAATAAATAATAATCAACATAATATACTATATTTCATAATAATATAATGGATGTTTAGATCTCATATGCACATCATTTATTATGTGTATTTTATCTATAATACCTTAAGTTCAGTCAGTCAGCTTTGTTGATATTTTTATTCAAAGCGTTTTAAATTTCGTATAGATTAAATTATAATAAGTGAAAGATGCTCATGATAAATAAACATTTTGAAATCACTCAAAACGAATAACAATAGTCGAAGATGCTCATAATAAATAAACATTTTACAATAACTCGGAATATATAATAATAATAAAGTACTAAAGCTTCTACATCACGTTGTACTAAACAATACAATTTTGATCTACTTTCAGTTTGTCGATAAAGTTAAAATCTTATTCAAATTATTGCAATAAACAATTATTATTTTTTTACTGCTATTTGTACTGCTATTTGTACTGCCATTTGTACTAAATTTCTTAATATTACTTTGTAACAATGGGTATAATCATTTCAAACAATTTATAATTGTTTGTCTATGTCTATAAATCTAAGTCGTAGTTAGTTTGCGTGACGATTGTTGACATTCCCCGCATGATTTTTCAGAGGGACCAAGATTCAAAAAAGGCAAGGCACCTTGACGGAGTTGAAGCCTTTGATAAGTGCTCTGAAAAAACAGTTTATAACCTTTAGGTATTTAAACCAATAAATATTAAATTTAAAAAAAAATTACTTTAATTATGAATTAAGTACTGAATTTTTATTAATTCGAAAATTCAAAAAGATTCAAAGTTTTTAAATTAAAAATTCTAAAAATATTGCACAAATCAGACATCAAATCATTCCAATAGAAAACAATAAAAAAGAATAAGAAAAATTTGAACGCACAGCGTAATTATTAAATTTCTCACCGCAACGTCATAAAAATAAGCAATGAAATTGGCGTTAAGGCCATGGATCAACCTGAACATCTGACTCAATCAGCAACATCAGTTTCCCCAAGATTTTTCAACAATAATAAATTTTTTTACCGTAACCCATTCACTAATATATATAATAAAATATAAATACTAATATATAACACAACCATTTACTAATATATCCTTTATTATGTTCTAAAGTTTACGTTAAACAATCTACTTACCCTTCCCAAAACTGTTACTCCGTCAGGGGCATAGGTTATTTTCTCATATATTATGTTTTCGCTTTTGGAATGTTTTTCGCAAATTACGTCTCCAGGTTTCAATTTGATGTCATCACGGAATATTGCAATTTGCCACAATCTTATAATGTTTTTATCTCTTGGAACCACAAAACAATGCACTTTTTCAGAGCATGACGTGTAGCATGTTTTGCAATCTACAGCAACACATTTCCGCATTTTCACTTAAATTTTTATATCACCGACTGTTAAAATCATTCCACTTTACCCAAAAAGCACACAAAAGCACTGCAGAAACCAAATTTTCATAAAAAACGTTACATTTCAATGTTCTATAATGCTAAACTGAATAAGGTCGGCCTCAAGAACAGCCAGCGCCACGGTGGCCAACGGTCAACATCTGTGACACTTTCAATTCCAGAGATTCCAGGTGCTGCTCGTAGTAAATCAAATGATGACGTTCTACGCAGAGTAAATTAGAATATAATAAAGGTCTTTACAGAATAGGATTTTAGAAACCGACGTAACATCGACATGACATGAACGTAGAGTTTACGTCATGCGTGCGCATCTATTGTCAACTACAGAACTTTTATCGCGTTCGCATTCCGTTATTCCCGTTGTTCAGAGTAATAAACTGTGATGATCGCACCTGCGCGCTCATCTTATTTACGGGTTGCGAATCAACTACATGAATTGAGTGTTCATAAACTCATCTTAAAACTCCTTCTTCGATGCGTATGTAATTGTACGTAATGAAAGAGAACCGCGCGAAAATTCCTTTTCGCTTTTATTGAAATATTTGAAATTGGCAGAATGAATATTAAATTTTAATGATCAAAAAAACTTTTAGTATTAAGTATTACTATAAATCTCTTAGCTTTAATTGTAAAATGACAAGGACTGGTCGGTATCACTAAATACGTGTATAGACACGTGCAACAATCTCAGATTTCATGAAATTGTAAACAGAAAAATAAAAAAGCTTTTTATTTAGTTGAAATTTAACAGAACCTGTTGACATTTATAGAAAATAATAACCAGACCAGCCTTGTCACTTGAAATAATTTAATTCAATAACTTAATTTCAGATTGACAGGTTGTCTGGAAACCTTCGAGGAAATGCCTCAATATAGTAATAAATAAGAATAGTTTAAGAACCTTTCCTTGTTCTGAACCATGAAGAAATCGTTCTGGAAATTTTGGGAAATATATCTGGCGAGCAATAAATTCTACATTTATTGCCCTTTTAAATAAATTATATAACTTACGAGTTTTCAACTCCACTCGGTTTCCTAAAAACTATTAAACTTTATTCTCAATATAAATAAATACAAAATGTCTAGAACGATCATTAAAATGTGAAATCTGTATAAGCATCTGTCAACCCTTAAATTATGTAACACCACAGTTACTTGACCAGAGACGGACCCTTGGAGTCAAAACAGACATTGTAATTTGACACCCTCAAGTGGCTACATTTGAGATGCTGAGAACGCACGTGGGACCGTCACCTACTATTGGACTAGGCTATAACCGCCCACACAGTCTTGGGGGAGAACTTTTATCCTATCAAAACTGTCCAAACCCCTAAGGCTAAAAAATGAACCAATTAGAGTTTTTATCAAAGCCCTGAAGCTCAAGTAATCAAGGACCTTTTGGCAGAAAGACCCTGAAGATCCCTCTCTGGTCAGATCTTTTTCGGAATCTTAATCGACAAGACTTGTTGTATAGTTCGCACCCGCGTGAGTTTTGAAATAAATAAAGAGTTTAATTTTATTTAAACTTATAAATCACACTCCTCTACCTATCTTCATAGGCCGACCGAAGGCTTAGACTTCAAGTCCGCGCTCAATCTTAACCGCCTTTTAAACTCGTTATAATCGACCTTTCGATTCGATTATTAACGAGAACTGTGATTGGATCATCACATTTAATTTTCTTGGTGACAGCGGTGGGATACTTTAAAAAATATTCGGTCGGTTCGGGAGTGTAGAAAAATAAGAACATTAAATCAGAAATAGAAAAGAAAAACTTATATTATAGTGATAGTGATATTTTAAACTTCTTTTGGTGCGAGTGTAAAAACATTTTGCTCATCGTTCGTCATTGTGAACTTTATGTTATTTCTTGTTGAAAACTTTTTATCAGTGTTTGTGTCAATTTTTTCTCTTCTTTTCTCTCCTGAACAGAGAAATATAATAATAATAATAAATTAAATAAGCGAAGAGAGATTATTATTAACAAGACTTTATTTAAAATATACGATAACAGTGAAAAAACAAAATTTCTTTCGACATTTCAAGAAATGATAAACAAATAAACGAACTGAATTTATCTAAAAACCAGTGACAAAATTAGTAAAAACTTTCTTCCCTTAATAGAAAAATTCCGAGGCGAATCCTGATGACAGAAGGCAGCTCCTCCTCTCG
>JAPYXD010000491.1:0-13041 GCA_030998225.1 Diplolepis rosae
AAGTAATGCGCGAATTCTTAGGAGTATAAGAATTTTTCTAAAGTGGCCAAGTAAAACGCGAGATTTCCGGACTCTGACTTTAAGTAAGGTGGCCAAGTAATGCGCGAGTTCTTAGGACTGTAAGAATTTTTTAATGCCAAGTAAACGCGTCCGGCTCGAAAAGTGGCCAAGTAATGCGCGAATTCATAGGAGTATAAGAATTTTTCTAAAGTGGCCAAGTAGTACGCGAGATTTCCGGACTCTGACTTTAAGTAAGGTGGCCAAGTAATACGCGAGTTCTTAGGAGTATAAGAATTTTTATAAGTAGCCAAGTAATACGCGAGTTAAACGAAGTCTGTCTTAAAAAGAGTGGCCAAGTAATGCGCGAATTCTTAGGAGTATAAGAATTGTTCTAAAGTGGCCAACTAATACGCGAGATTTCCGGACTCTGACCTTAAATAAGGTGGCCAAGTAATGCGCGAATTCTTAGGAGTATAAGAATTTTTCTAAAGTGGCCAAGTAATACGCGAGATTTCCGGACTCTGACTTTAAATAAGGTGGCCAAGTAATGCGCGAGTTCTTAGGAGTATAAGAATTTTTCTAAAGTGGCCAAGTAATACGCGAGATTTCCGGACTCTGACCTTAAGTAAGGTGGCCAAGTAATGCGCGAGTTCTTAGGAGTGTAAGAATTTTTATAAAGTGGCCAAGTAATGCGCGAGTTCTTAGGATTATAAGAATTTTTCTAAAGTGGCCAAGTAATACGCGAGATTTCCGGACTCTGACTTTAAATAAGGTGGCCAAGTAATGCGCGAATTCTTAGGAGTATAAGAATTTTTATAAAGTGGCCAAGTAATACGCGAATTCATAGGAGTATAAGAATTTTTCTAAAGTGGCCAAGTAGTACGCGAGATTTCCGAACTCTGACTTTAAGTAAGGTGGCCAAGTAATGCGCGAATTCTTAGGAGTATAAGAATTGTTATAAAGTGGCCAACTAATACGCGAGATTTCCGGACTCTGACTTAAAGTAAAGTGGCCAAGTAATGCGCGAGTTCTTAGGATTATAAGAATTTTTCTAAAGTGGCCAAGTAATACGCGAGATTTCCGGACTCTGACTTTAAATAAGGTGGCCAAGTAATGCGCGAATTCTTAGGAGTATAAGAATTTTTCTAAAGTGGCCAAGTAATACGCGAGATTTCCGGACTCTGACCTTAAGTAAGGTGGCCAAGTAATGCGCGAGTTCAATGGACCTCATGACTGATATAAATACATAAGTGGCCTCGTAATACGCGAGTTAGACGAAGCCTGTCCTGAAAAGAGTGGCCAAATAATGCGCGAGATTTCCGGACTCTGACTTTAAGTAAGGTGGCCAAGTAATGCGGGAGTTCTTCTGAGTATAAGAATTTTTATAAGTAGCCAAGTAATACGCGAGTTACACGAAGTCTGTCTTGAAAAGAGTGGCCAAGTAATGCGCGAATTCTTAGGAGTATAAGAATTGTTATAAAGTGGCCAACTAATACGCGAGATTTCCGGACTCTGACTAGAACTAAAGTGGCCAAGTAATGCGCGAGTTCTTAGAAGTATAAGAATTTTTACAAGTGGCCAACTAATACGCGAGTTAAACGAAGTCTGTCTTGAAAAGAGTGGCCAAGTAATGCGCGAATTCTTAGGAGTAAGAGAATTTTTATAAAGTGGCCAAGTAATACGTGAAAATTCCGTACTCTGACTTAAAGTAAAGTGGCCAAGTAATGCGCGAGTTCTTAGGAGTGTAAGAATTTTTATAAAGTGGTCAAGTAGTACGCGAGATTTCCGGACTCTGACTTTAAGTAAGGTGGCCAAGTAATGCGCGAGTTCTTAGGAGTATAAGAATTTTTATAAGTAGCCAAGTAATACGCGAGTTAAACGAAGTCTGTCTTAAAAAGAGTGGCCAAGTAATGCGCGAATTCTTAGGAGTATAAGAATTTTTCTAAAGTGGCCAAGTAATACGCGAGATTTCCGGACTCTGACTTTAAATAAGGTGGCCAAGTAATGCGCGAATTCTTAGGAGTATAAGAATTTTTCTAAAGTGGCCAAGTAATACGCGAGATTTCCGGACTCTGACCTTAAGTAAGGTGGCCAAGTAATGCGCGAGTTCTTAGGATTATAAGAATTTTTCTAAAGTGGCCAAGTAATACGCGAGATTTCCGGACTCTGACTTTAAATAAGGTGGCCAAGTAATGCGCGAATTCTTAGGAGTATAAGAATTTTTCTAAAGTGGCAAAGTAATACGCGAGATTTCCGGACTCTGACCTTAAGTAAGGTGGCCAAGTAATGCGCGAGTTCAATGGACCACAGGACTGATATAAATACATAAGTGGTCTCGTAATACGCGAGTTAAACGAAGTCTGTCTTGAAAAGAGTGGCCAAGTAATGCGCGAATTCTTAGGAGTGTAAGAATTTTTATAAAGTGGCCAAGTAATGCGCGAGATTTCCGTACTCTGACTTTAAGTAAGGTGGCCAAGTAATACGCGAACTCATAAGAGTATAAGAATTTTTCTGAAGTGGCCAAGTAATACGCGAGATTTCCGGACTCTGACTTTAAGTAAGGTGATCAAGTAATGCGCGAGTTCATATGGAACTCATGACTGATATAAATACATAAGTGGCCTCGTAATACGCGAGTTAGACAAAGCCTGTCCTGAAAAGAGTGGCCAAATAATGCGCGAATTCTTAGGAGTATAAGAATTGTTATAAAGTGGCCAACTAATACGCGAGATTTCCGGACTATGACTTTAAATAAGGTGGCCAAGTAATGCGCGAATTCTTAGGAGTATAAGAATTTTTCTAAAGTGGCCAACTAATACGCGAGATTTCCGGACTCTGACTTTAAATAAGGTGGCCAAGTAATGCGCGAATTTTTAGGAGTATAAGAATTGTTATAAAGAGGCCAACTAATACGCGAGATTTCCGAACTCTGACTTAAAGTAAGGTGGCCAAGTAATGCGCGAATTCTTAGGAGTGTAAGAATTTATATAAAGTGGCCAAGTAATGCGCGAGATTTCCGTACTATGACTTTAAGTAAGGTGGCTAAGTAATACGCGAGATTTCCGGACTCTGACTTAAAGTAAAGTGGCCAAGTAATGCGCGAGTTCTTAGGAGTATAAGAATTGTTATAAAGTGGCCAACTAATACGCGAGATTTCCGGACTCTGACTTTAAATAAGGTGGCCAAGTAATGCGCGAATTCTTAGGAGTATAAGAATTTTTCTAAAGTGGCCAAGTAATACGCGAGATTTCCGGACTCTGACCTTAAGTAAGGTGGCCAAGTAATGCGCGAGTTCAATGGACCACAGGACTGATATAAATACATAAGTGGTCTCGTAATACGCGAGTTAGACGAAGTCTGTCTTGAAAAGAGTGGCCAAGTAATGCGCGCATTCTTAGGAGTGTAAGAATTGTTATAAAGTGGCCAACTAATACGCGAGATTTCCGGACTCTGACTTAAAGTAAAGTGGCCAAGTAATGCGCGAGTTCAATGGAACTCATGACTGATATAAATACATAAGTGGCCTCGTAATACGCGAGTTAGACAAAGCCTGTCCTGAAAAGAGTGGCCAAATAATGCGCGAATTCTTAGGAGTATAAGAATTGTTATAAAGTGGCCAACTAATACGCGAGATTTCCGGACTCTGACTTAAAGTAAAGTGGCCAAGTAATGCGCGAATTCTTAGGAGTGTAAGAATTTTTATAAAGTGGCCAAGTAATGCGCGAGATTTCCGTACTATGACTTTAAATAAGGTGGCCAAGTAATGCGCGAATTCTTAGGAGTATAAGAATTTTTCTAAAGTGGCCAACTAATACGCGAGATTTCCGGACTCTGACTTTAAATAAGGTGGCCAAGTAATGCGCGAATTTTTAGGAGTATAAGAATTGTTATAAAGAGGCCAACTAATACGCGAGATTTCCGAACTCTGACTTAAAGTAAGGTGGCCAAGTAATGCGCGAATTCTTAGGAGTGTAAGAATTTATATAAAGTGGCCAAGTAATGCGCGAGATTTCCGTACTATGACTTTAAATGAGGTGGCTAAGTAATACGCGAGATTTCCGTACTCTGACTTAAAGTAAAATGGCCAAGTAATGCGCGAGTTCTTAGGAGTATAAGAATTGTTATAAAGTGGCCAACTAATACGCGAGATTTCCGGACTCTGACTTTAAATAAGGTGGCCAAGTAATGCGCGAATTCTTAGGAGTATAAGAATTTTTCTAAAGTGGCCAAGTAATACGCGAGATTTCCGGACTCTGACCTTAAGTAAGGTGGCCAAGTAATGCGCGAGTTCAATGGACCACAGGACTGATATAAATACATAAGTGGTCTCGTAATACGCGAAAGGTTACACGAAGTCTGTCTTGAAAAGAGTGGCCAAATAATGCGCGAATTCTTAGGAGTATAAGAATTGTTATAAAGTCGCCAACTAATACGCGAGATTTCCGTACTATGACTTTAAATAAGGTGGCCAAGTAATGCGCGAATTCTTAGGAGTATAAGAATTTTTCTAAAGTGGCCAACTAATACGCGAGATTTCCGGACTCTGACTTTAAATAAGGTGGCCAAGTAATGCGCGAGTTCTTAGGATTATAAGAATTTTTCTAAAGTGGCCAAGTAATACGCGAGATTTCCGGACTCTGACTTTAAATAAGGTGGCCAAGTAATGCGCGAATTCTTAGGAGTATAAGAATTTTTCTAAAGTGGCAAAGTAATATGAGATTTCCAGGACTCTGACCTTAAGTAAGGTGGCCAAGTAATGCGCGAGTTCAATGGACCACAGGACTGATATAAATACATAAGTGGTCTCGTAATACGCGAGTTAAACGAAGTCTGTCTTGAAAAGAGTGGCCAAGTAATGCGCGAATTCTTAGGAGTGTAAGAATTTTTATAAAGTGGCCAAGTAATGCGCGAGATTTCCGTACTCTGACTTTAAGTAAGGTGGCCAAGTAATACGCGAACTCATAGGAGTATAAGAATTTTTCTGAAGTGGCCAAGTAATACGCGAGATTTCCGGACTCTGACTTTAAGTAAGGTGATCAAGTAATGCGCGAGTTCAATGGAACTCATGACTGATATAAATACATAAGTGGCCTCGTAATACGCGAGTTAGACGAAGCCTGTCCTGAAAAGAGTGGCCAAATAATGCGCGAATTCTTAGGAGTATAAGAATTGTTATAAAGTGGCCAACTAATACGCGAGATTTCCGTACTAGGACTTTACATAAGGTGGCCAAGTAATGCGCGAATTCTTAGGAGTATAAGAATTTTTCTAAAGTGGCCAACTAATACGCGAGATTTCCGGACTCTGACTTTAAATGGAGTGGCCAAGTAATCCGCGAAATTTTAGGAGTATAAGAATTTTTATTAAGTGGCCAAGTAATACGCGAGATTTCCGAACTCTGACTTAAAGTAAAGGTGGCCAAGTAATGCGCGAATTCTTAGGAGTGTAAGAATTTATATAAAGTGGCCAAGTAATGCGCGAGATTTCCGTACTATGACTTTAAGTAAGGTGGCTAAAGTAATACACTTGAGATTTCCGGACTCTGACTTAAAGTAAAGTGGCCAAGTAAATGCGCGAGTTCTTAGGAGTATAAGAATTGTTATAAAGTGGCCAAGTAATACGCGAGATTTCCGGACTCTGACTTTAAGTAAGGTGGCCAAGTAATGCGAGAATTCTTAGGAAGTATAAGAATTTTTCTAAAGTGGCCAAATGTACGCGAGATTTCCGGACTCTGACCTTAAGTAAGGTGGCCAAGTAATGCGCGAGTTCAATGGACCACAGGACTGATATAAATACATAAGTGGTCTCGTAATACGCGACTTACCCGAAGTCTGTCTTGAAAAGAGTGGCCAAGTAATGCGCGCATTCTTAGGAGTGTAAGATTTGTTATAACGTGGCCAACTAATACGCGAGATTTCCGGACTCTGACTTAAAGTAAAGTGGCCAAGTAATGCGCGAGTTCAATGGAACTCGCCGGCTGATATAAATACATAAGTGGCCTCGTAATACGCGAGTTAGACAAAGCCTGTCCTGAAAAGATTGGCCAAATAATGCGCGAATTCTTGGGAGTATAAGAATTGTTATAAATTGGCCAACTAATACGCCATAATTCCGGACTCTGACTTAAAGTAAAGTGGCCAAGTAATGCGCGAATTCTTAGGAGTGTAAGAATTTTTATAAAGTGGCCAAGTAATGCGCGAGATTTCCGTACTATGACTTTAAATAAGGTGGCCAAGTAATGCGCGAATTCTTAGGAGTATAAGAATTTTTCTAAAGTGGCCAACTAATACGCGAGATTTCCCCGGACTCTGACTTTAAATAAGGTGGCCAAATAAATGCGCGAATTTTTAGGAGTATAAGAATTGTTATAAAGAGGCCAACTAATACGCGAGATTTCCGAACTCTGACTTAAAGTAAGCTGGCCAAGTAATGCGCGAATTCTTAGGAGTGTAAGAATTTATATAAAGTGGCCAAGTAATGCGCGAGATTTCCGTACTATGACTTTAAGTAAATTGGCTAAAGTAATACGCGAGATTTCCGGACTCTGACTTAAAGTAAAGTGGCCAAGTAATGCGCGAGTTCTTAGGAGTATAAGAATTGTTATAAAGTGGCCAACTAATACGCGAGATTTCCGGACTCTGACTTTAAATAAGGTGGCCAAGTAATGCCATAATTCTTAGGAGTATAAGAATTTTTCTAAAAAAATTGTAGCCAAGTAATACGCGAGATTTCCGGACTCTGACCTTAAGTAAGGTGGCCAAGTAATGCGCGAGTTCAATGGACCACAGGACTGATATAAATACATAAGTGGTCTCGTAATACGCGAGTTACACGAAGTCTGTCATGAAAAGAGTGGCCAAGTAATGTAAGCATTCTTAGGAGTGTAAGAATTGTTATAAAGTGGCCAACTAATACGCGAGATTTCCGGACTCTGACTTAAAGTAAAGTGGCCAAGTAATGCGCGAGTTCAATGGGAACTCATGACTGATATAAATACATAAGTGGCCTCGTAATACGCGAGTTAGACAAAGCCTGTCCTGAAAAGAGTGGCCAAATAATGCGCGAATTCTTAGGAGTATAAAGAATTGTTATAAAGTGGCCAACTAATACGCGAAGATTTCCGGACTCTGACTTAAATGGAAGTGGCCAAATGTGCACGTAAATTCTTAGGAGTGTAAGAATTTTTATAAAGTGGCCAAGTAATGCGCGAGATTTCCGTACTATGACTTTAAATAAGGTGGCCAAGTAATGCGCGAATTCTTAGGAGTATAAGATTTTTTCTAAAGTGGCCGCTAATACGCGAGATTTCCGGACTCTGACTTTAAATAAGGTGGCCAAGTAATGCACGACCAATTTTAGGAGTATAAGAATTGTTATAAAGAGGCCAACTAATACGCGAGATTTCCGAACTCTGACTTAAAGTAAGGTGGCCAAGTAATGCGCGAATTCTTAGAATTGTAAGAATTTATTATATAAAGTGGCAGAGTAATGCGCAGAGATTTCCGTACTATGACTTTAAGTAAGGTGGCTAATTAATACGCGAGATTTCCGGACTCTGACTTAAAGTAAAGTGGCCAAGTAATGCGCGAGTTCATAGGAGTATAAGAATTGTTATAAAGTGGCCAACTAATACGCGAGATTTCCGGACTCTGACTTTAAATAAGGTATGCCAATTAATGCGCGAATTCTTAGAAATTATAAGAATTTTTCTAAAGTGGCCAAGTAATGCGCGAGGTACGGACTCTGACATTAAGTAAGGTGACCAAGTAATGCGCGAGTTCAAAGGACCACAGGACTGATATAAATACATAAGTGGTCTCGTAATACGCGAGTTACACACGAAGAGTCTGTCTTGAAAAGAGTGGCCAAGTAATGCACGCATTCTTAGGAGTGTAAGAATTGTTGTAAGAGTAGTAACTAATACGCGCGATTTCCGGACTCTGACTTAAAGTAGAGTGGCCAAGTAATGCGCGAGTTCTTAGGATTATAAGAATTTTTCTAAAGTGGCCAAGTAATACGCGAATTCATAGGAGTATAAGAATTTTGCTAAAGTGGCCAAGTGAATTGCGCGAGATTTCCGGACTCCGACTTTAAGTAAGGTGGCCAATGTAATGCGCGAGTTCTTAGGAGTATAAGAATTTTTATAAGTGGCCAAATATTACGCGAGTTAAACGAAGTCTGTCTTGAAAAGAGTGGCCAAGTAATGCGCGAATTCTTAGGAGTAAGAGAATTTTTATAAAGTGGCCAAGTAATACGTGAAAATTCCGTACTCTGACTTAAAAGTAAATTAGCCAAGTAATGCGCGAGTTCTTAGGATTATAAGAATTTTTCTAAAGTGGCCAAGTAATACGCGAGTTAAACGAAGTCTGTCTTGAAAAGAGTGGCCAAGTAATGCGCGAATTTTTAGGAGTATAAGAATTGTTATAGAGAGGCCAACTAATACGCGAGATTTCCGGACTTTGACTTAAAGTAAGGTGGCCAAGTAATGCGCGAATGCTTAGGAGTATAAGAATTGTTATAAAGTGGCCAACTAATACGCGAGATTTCCGAATTCTGACCTAAATAAGGTAGCCAAGTAATGCGCGAGTTTCAACAAAATCTGGCCCAGATAAAATGGCCAGATGTGAGATCATAAAACCTGAAGGGACGACTGAAATACATGGTGGAGTCCCAATTTCTCAGGTCAGATTTTTTATGACCCTTTTTTAAGTATAGGGTTGTAAATCTTAGAAAGGTTTTCTATGTCAGTTCTAAGATTCACTGCATCGTCCGTACCTGCAATGTGACACATTTCCAACAGTAATCTTTTTTTATAGTGTATTTCGTTAGCTAGGATTTTTGTTCTGTCAAAATCGAAGAAATGGTCTTTCTCAATTGTATGTTTAGTTAGTGCATTTTGTTTATTAGGGCTTTCTCTAATGTTGTTTTTATGTTCTTTTAACCTGTTTTTAAGGAACCTTTTAGTTTGACCTATATAGACAGCTTTGCAATCATTCCCTTTGCAAGGAACGCTGTAGACGATGTTGGACGATAGTTCTTTAGGAATTTTATCTTTGGTTGGCTTGAATATCATTTTTAGATTTTTTTGATTTTTATACGCGGTTTTCAAGTTGTAGCTGTGTAGGATTCCCGATATTTTTTCTGACAGACCTTCGATATAAGGAATGCTAATGAAAGGTTTGATTTCCGCGTTTATGTCGATATGATTGTTGCCTAATCGTGTTTTTTGTTCAAGGGTAAGAAGTCTCTGGTTAATAATGTCTTGTGTGAAACAAGGTGGGTAGTCATTTTCATCTAGTGTATCTGTAATTAATTTAAGGTTGTTTTTTTGAAATTTCTTGTCTGAAAGTAAAATTGCTCTGTCAACCAAGTTGTTAATTACACTTTTTTTATATCTAAGGGGGTGGTGGGAGTTGAAGTTAAGGTATCTGCCTGACCAACTAGGCTTTCTATACCAATTGAAAGATAGTTTTTGGTTCTGTTTCCTCGTGATAGAGACGTCTAAGAAATTGATAGCACCACCGACCTCTTTTTCTAGAGTGAATTCAATATTGAGGGGGTTAGTATTGAAATTTTGTAAAATGCGGTCAACATGTGTGTTGGGAACCATGATGAAAATATCGTCAACGTAACGAAAATAGACAGGTACTTCAAAGTCAAGGTTGGAAAGTCTGTCTTTCTCTAGGTCATCCATCACTAAATCAGCAAGGACGGGGGAGAAAGGAGAACCCATTGGTAATCCACGTTTTTGGAAATAAGTTTTGCCATCAAAATTAAAATCTGTGCTGTCTAAGCATAATCGCAACCCTTCTTCGAAATCTCTCCATGGTAATGATACTTTGCGACGAATCTCATCCCATCTACTTTTTACTGCAGAGATAGCTGCTTCCTTGGGTACATTTGTGAAGAGAGAGACTACATCTAATGAGGCCAGAACATAGTTATCCGGGACGTTCACATTTTTAAGTTTTTTAACTAATTCAAAACTGTTGATGATTTTTGATCTAGGTGGGGTAGTGTTTTTGGATATGGTAGAGCTGAAGAATGAAGCTAGATTGTAAGTTGGGCTGCCCACATAGGAAACAATTGGTCTAACAGGAATACTTTCTTTGTGAATTTTGGGTAATCCGTAAAATCTCGAGGGAACGGCATTGGAAGACTTTAAATCCTTAGCTAACAGGTTGTTAATTAGACTCTTGTTTTCCCATGATTTGACTAGAGAATTGACTTTATTTTGTATTTTAGTTGTTGTGTCTTTGGGGCGGACTTGGTATGTGTTCTCGTCTTGTAAAAGGTTTTTAACTTTCTCATTATAATCTGTTCGCGTCAAGGCTACTGTGGTGTTACCTTTGTCTGCCCTGGTAAAAACTATGTCCGGATTATTTTTAACGAAATTTCTAGCTTCTTTGATTTCTTTAACAGGCTGTACGAATTTAGATTTATGCTCGTTGCCACATTTTTTAAAATTATTAACAGCATTTGCGACTTTAAGTCGCATTTCATCATGTGATTCCGGATTAATTTTATTAATGTTAGATTCAATGTCCGCGATGATAGTATAAGTAGGAATTTCCCGTTTTTTAATAGTAACCCCGAAATTTATACCTAAGCTAGCTATTTTTGCGACATTTTCCGGGATTTGATTTCCTGTCAGGTTTTTGAACCACTTTTGGTTGAGTTTGCTGTTTGAAACAGTCTTTTTATTGTAATGTATCGCGTTAATTAGACAATCCAATTTCCTTTTGCACTTTAATTTACTTTCCTCGAATTGGCGCGAGACTTTCCTGGATTCAAATTCAAAAAATCTGTCGAACACGTGGTCTGGAAAAACAGCAAAAATTCTATTTTCAAGATGTCCAACCCGATTCTCGAGATTCCTTAAATGTGCGCATATATCGCGAATCTCGAGATTCAGAATGGACTTCTGAAAGGTGATATGCAAGTTTGAGAAACGTTTACCCATACTTCTGGAATTGAACCCGATGGTTTGAGTTCCAAGTACTTGTAAGTGTTTGGGAACAACTTCAAGTTTCCTACAACGTAATAGAAAAATTCTTTGATTAAAACTTTTTGCAATTTCCAGATTCGATTGAGACCATTTTTTGAGGAGTGATGCCTCCTCATATCCATATCTTTCTTCAATTTGTTTGTAAAAACCCATCCCATTTCTACCCCCCTGATTGTTGCCATTTGTAAAATTATATCGTGACATGTTTCCGTACATGCTCCTTGTTACATTGACCCACAGTTATAATTCTGTAATATTTATTTTGGCTTGGGGTCAGCTTAGTTTCTAATTATTTATGTCATCGAGGACATAAACATTAGGAAGGCAAACGTTTCGGCCACAGATGGGGGCCCTCTTCAGTGCCAATTAGCTTAATTGTAACCTTTAAATATTTATTAACTAATACATGCAATTAAGAAATATATGGTATTTTTTGTTTTTTTGTTTTTTTTTTCTTTTGCTTATTAATTAAAAATAGAGTAAACATGCAGAAAAACTTATGAGTAAGCGAGTTTCTAGGTGTGAAGAACCAGGCCGTTCCAAAAACTGCTCCAACAAGTAATCCTCTCCCACAGGAACCGTGAAAAATGCGGCCGCGGAACGCACTCCCTCAAGGGCACATATATAAACACAATTATTTCAAACCAGAAAGAAACAACACACGGGAGAATATAACGTGGGTCCTTGGTAAAGCACGCACAGCAAACCACACATATGCACGAGCACCAGAAGTAAAGGACACTGAAGTTAAAACAATCAGAACATTGCAATTGGTACAGAAAAATTTTTATTTATTTTCTCAAAAACCACAGAGATGACAGACGGATGTAAGTCCACCACTCTGCCACATGGCTAGAAGAAAACTGATTTGGGAATAACACGTGTTTAGGAAGACAAGTGTTCAGAGTTTGACGTATATGGAGAGCATTCTCCATGATAGGTCAGGTTCCAACACCAAGGGTTATACACAGTCAAAATTTACTTTAATGTCCCCGGCACTTGAGATTTCTATGTGCTCAAGCGTCCAAGGAAAGCAAACCCCTACCAAGTGTTCGAAGAATTCTGTAAGGAAAGGCACTCAATACGGTCCCGGCGTCGTAAAAATTATACACATTTTTGTGGATATAGAAAGTAAAATGCAGCTAAGGTGGAAATTCACGAAAAATTAATTTCCTGGTTTTTCGAAACCTCTGATTCTTAATAACTGGAACCCGGAAAAATACAATATTAAGTTTATAAGTATGATGTCCGAGTTTTTCGGATTATAAGACTGCTGTAAGTGGTAAAATATTACGCGAGCTATTCAAACTCTGATTTGAATAGAGAGATCAATTAATACGGTAGCACTACGGATTCTGAGACTAATAAAAAGCTGCAAAGTGATGCGCGAGCACTTCAGACTCTGACTTTAAGTGAGGTGGCCAAGTAATGCGCGAGTTCTTGGGAGTATGAGAATTTTTATAAAGTGGCCAAGTAATACGCGAGATTTCCGGACTCTGACTTTAAGTAAGGTGGCCAAGTAATGCGTGAATTTTTAGGAGTATAAGAATTTTTCTAAAGTGGCCAAGTAATACGCGAGATTTCCGGACTCTGACTTTAAATAAGGTGGCCAAGTAATGCGCGAATTCTTAGGAGTACAAGAATTTTTATAAAGTGGCCAAGTAATACGCGAATTCATAGGAGTATAAGAATTTTTCTAAAGTGGCCAAGTAGTACGCGAGATTTCCGAACTCTGACTTTAAGTAAGGTGGCCAAGTAATACGCGAGTTCTTAGGAGTATAAGAGTTTTTATAAGTAGCCAAGTAATACGCGAGTTAAACGAAGTCTGTCTTAAAAAGAGTGGCCAAGTAATGCGCGAATTCTTAGGAGTATAAGAATTGTTATAAAGTGGCCAACTAATACGCGAGATTTCCGGACTCTGACTTTAAATAAGGTGGCCAAGTAATGCGCGAATTCTTAGGAGTATAAGAATTTTTCTAAAGTGGCCAAGTAATACGCGAGATTTCCGGACTCTGACTTTAAGTAAGGTGGCC
>JAPYXD010000493.1:0-44481 GCA_030998225.1 Diplolepis rosae
GGAAATGTATCTCCTCGCTATAACATATTTAGATCATGTTAGGCGTCCATACCTTCGATTCGAGAAATCCCTGACAGAATCACGGTAGACCCGCTTAAGCATACAGAGACCGCGACCAAATGTGTGAATGTATGTACTCGCCATAACCCATTTAGATAATGTTAAGCGCCTATGACCTTAGATTCAAGATATCCCTGATAGAACCACGCTGGAGCCGTTTAAGCATCATGAGCGCGCGACCAAAGGTGTCAATGTTTATCCTCGCTATAACCTATTTAGATCATGCTAGATGTCCATACATTCCATTCAATATATCCCTGACAAAACCACGCTGGACACGCTTAAGCATCCAGAGAGTGCGACCAAATATGTCAATGTATGTCCTCGCTATAACCTATTTAGATCATGCTTAGATGTCCATACATTCGATTCAATATATCCCTGACAAAACCACGCTAGACCCGCTTAAGCATCCAGATAGCGATACCAAAGGTGTCAATGTATGTCCTCGCTATAACCTATTTACATCATGTTAGATGTCCATACCTATCAATTCAATATATCCATGACAAAACCACTCTAGACCCGCTTAAGCATCCAGAGAGCGCGACCAAAGGTGTCAATGTTTGTCCTCGCCGTAACCTATTTAGATAATGCTAGATGTCCATACATTCGATTCAATATATCCCTGACAAAACCGAGCTAGACGCCCATAAGCATCCAGAGAGTGCGTCCAAATGTGTCAATGTATTTTCTCGCTATAACTTATTTAGATCATGTTAGACGTCCATACCTTCAATTCTAGATATCCCTGATAGAACCACGCTGGACCCGGTTAAGCATCCTGAGCGCGCGACCAAATGTGTCAATGTTTGTCCTCGCTATAACCTATTTAGACCATGTTAGATGTCCATACATTCGATTCAATATATCCCTGACAAAACCGAGCTAGACGCCCATAAGCATCCAGAGAGTGCGTCCAAATGTGTTAATGTATTTTCTCGCTATAACTTATTTAGATCATGTTAGACGTCCATACCTTCGATTCTAGATATCCCTGATAGAACCACGCTGGACCCGGTTAAGCATCCTGAGCGCGCGACCAAATGTGTCAATGTTTGTCCTCGCTATAACCTATTTAGACCATGTTAGATGTCCATACATTCGATTCAATACATCCCTGACAAAACCACGCTAAACCCGGTTAAGCATCCAGAGAGCGCGACCAAATGTGTCAATGTTTGTCCTCGCGATAACACATTTAGATAATGTTATGCGCCTATACCTTAGATTCAAGATAACCCTGATAGAACCACGCTGGACTCGTTTAAGCATCCAGAGCGCACGACCAAAAGTTTCAATGCATGTCCTCGCCATAAGCCTATTTAGATAATGTTAGATGCACCTATACCTTCGATTCAAGATAACCCTGATAGAAAAACGTTGGACCCGCTTAAGCATCCAGAGCGCGCGACCAAAGGTGTCAATGTCTGTCTTCGCTATAACCTATTTAGATCATGTTAGATGTCCATATATTCGATTCAATATATCCCTGACAAAACCACGCTAGACCCGCTTAAGCATCCAGAGAGCGCGACCAAAGGTGTCAATGTATGTCCTCGCTATAACCTATTTAGATCATGTTAGATGTCCATATATTCGATTCAATATATCCCTGACAAAACCACGCTAGACCCGCTTAAGCATCCAGAGAGCGCGACCAAATGTGTCAATGTATGTCCTCGCCATAACCCATTTAGATTATGTTAGATGTCCATATATTCGATTCAATATATCCCTGACAAAACCACGCTAGACACGCTTAAGCATCCAGAGAGTGCGACCAAATGTGTCAATGTATGTCCTCGCTATAACATATTTAGATCATGTTTGATGTCCATATATTCGATTCAATATATCCCTGACAAAACCACGCTAGACCCGCTTAAGCATCCAGAGTAGCGATACCAAAGGTGTCAATGTATGTCCTCGCTATAACCTATTTAGATCATGTTAGATGTCCATATATTCAATTCAATATATCCCTGACAAAACCACGCTAGACCCGCTTAAGCATCCAGAGAGCGCGACCAAAGGTGTCAATGTATCTCCTCGCTATAACCTATTTAGATCATGTTAGATGTCCATACCTTCGATTCAAGATATCCCTGAGAGAACCACGCTGGACACGTTTAAGCATTCTGAGCGCGCGAACAAATGTGGAAATGTATCTCCTCGCTATAACATATTTAGATCATGTTAGGCGTCCATACCTTCGATTCGAGAAATCCCTGACAGAATCACGGTAGACCCGCTTAAGCATCCAGAGAGCGCGACCAAATGTGTCAATGTCTGTCCTCGCTATAACCTATTTAGATCATGCTAGATGTCCATACATTCGATTCAAGATATCCCTGACAAAACCACGCTGGACCCGTTTAAGCATCCAGAGCGCGCAACCAAAGGTGTCAATGTATGTCCTCGCTATAACATATTTAGATCATGTTAAGCGCCTATACCTTCGATTCAAGATATCCCTGATAGAACCACGCTGGACCCGTATAAGCATCCAGAGCGCGCAACCAAAGGTGTCAATGTATCTCCTCGCTATAACATATTTAGGTCATGTTAGGGGTCCATACCTTCGATTCGTGAAATCCCTGACAGAATCACGCTAGACCCGCTTAAGCATCCAGAGAGCGCGACCAAATGTGTGAATGTATGTCCTCGCCATAACCCATTTAGATTATGTTATGCGCCTATAACTTACATTCAAGATATCCCTGATAGAAACACCTTGGACCCGTTTAAGCATCCAGAGCGCGCGACCAAAGGTTTCAATGTATCTCTTCGCTATAACATATTTAGATCATGTTAGATGTCCATACATTTGATTCAATATATCCCTGACAAAACCACGCTAGACCCGCTTAAGCATCAATAGAGCGCGACCAAATGTGTGAATGTATGTCCTCGCCATAACCCATTTAGATTATGTTATGCGCCTATACCTTAGATTCAAGATAACCCTAATAGAAACACGTTGGACCCGTTCAAGCATCCAGAGAGTGCGACCAAATGTGTCAATGTCTGTCTTCGCTATAACTTATTTAGATCATGTTAGATGTCCATATATTCGATTCAATATATCCCTGACAAAACCACGCTAGACACGCTTAAGCATCCAGAGAGTGCGACCAAATGTGTCAATGTATGTCCTCGCTATAACCTATTTACATCATGTTAGATTTCCATATATTCGATTCAATATATCCCTGACAAAACCACGCTAGACCCGCTTAAGCATCCAGAGAGTGCGACCAAAGGTGTCAATGTTTGTCCTCGCTATAACCTATTTAGATCATGTTAGATGTCCATACATTCGATTCAATATATCCCTGACAAAACCACGCTAGACCCGCTTAAGCATCCAGAGAGTGCGACCAAATGTGTCAATGTATGTCCTCGCTATAACCTATTTACATGTGTTAAATTTCCATATATTCGATTCAATATATCCCTGACAAAACCACGCTAGACACGCTTAAGCATCCAGAGAGTGCGACCAAATGTGTCAATGTATGTCCTCGCTATAACTTATTTAGATCATGTTTGATGTCCATATATTCGATTCAATATATCCCTGACAAAACCACGCTAGACCCGCTTAAGCATCCAGATAGCGATACCAAAGGTGTCAATGTATGTCCTCGCTATAACCTATTTACATCATGTTAGATGTCCATATATAATTCAATATATCCCTGACACAACCACTCTAGACCCGCTTAAGCATCCAGAGAGCGCGACCAAAGGTGTCAATGCATGTCCTCGCTATAACCTATTTACATCATGTTAGATGTCCATACATTCGATTCAATATATCCCTGACAAAACCACGCTAGACACGCTTAAGCATCCAGAAGAGTGCGACCAAATGTGTCAATGTATGTCCTCGCTATAACCTATTTAGATCATGTTAGAAGTCCATATATTCGATTCAATATATCCCTGACAAAACCACGCTAGACCCGCTTGAGCATCCGACCAGCTTAAGCATCCAGAGAGCGCGACCAAAGGTGTCAATGCATGTCCTCTTTATAACCTATTTACATCATGTTAGATGGCCATACATTCGATTCAATATATCCCTGACAGAATCGCGGTAGACCCGCTTAAGCATCCAGAGAGCGCGACCAAATGTGTGAATTTTACGTCCTCGCCATAACCCATTTAGATCATGTTAGATGTCCATACCTTCGATTCTAGATATCCCTGATAGAACCACGCTGGACCCGTTTAAGAATCCTTAGCGCGCGACCAAAGGTGTCAATGTTTGTCCTCACTATAACCTATTTAGATAATGCTAGATGTCCATACATTCGATTCAATATATCCCTGACAAAACCACGCTAGACCCGCTGAAGCATCCAGAGAGCGCGACCAAAGGTGTCAATGTATGTCCTCGCTATAACCTATTTACATCATGTTAGATTTCCATATATTCGATTCAATATATCCCTGACAAAACCACGCTAGACCCGCTTAAGCATCCAGAGAGCGCGACCGTGTATCAATGTCTGTCCTCGCTATAACCTATTTAGATCATGCTAGATGTCCATACATTCGATTCAATATATCCCTGACAAAACCACGCTGGACCCGTTTAAGCATCCTGAGCGCGCGAACAAAGGTGTCAATGTTTGTCCGCGCTACGCTTCTTTAGATAATGTTAAGCGGCTATACCTTAGATTCAAGATATCCCTGATAGAAGCACCCTGTACCCGTTTAAGCTTGTCAGAGCGCGCGACCGGGTATCAATGTTTATCCTCGCTATAACCTATTTAGATCATGCTAGATGTCCATACATTCCATTCAATATTATCCCTGACAAAACCACGCTGGACACGCTTAAGCATCCAGAGAGTGCGACCAAATATGTCAATGTATGTCCTCGCTATAACCTATTTAGATCATGTTTGATGTCCATATATTCGATTCAATATATCCCTGACAAAACCAAGCTGGACCCGTTTAAGCATCCTGAGCGCGCGAACAAATGTGGAAATGTATCTCCTCGCTATAACATAGCTTAGATCATGTTAGGCGTCCATACTCTCTTGATTCGAGAAATCCCTGACAGAATCACGGTAGACCCGCTTAAGCATACAGAGACCGCGACCAAATGTGTGAATGTATGTACTCGCCATAACCCATTTAGATAATGTTAAGCGCCTATGACCTGATCTGGGTGATATCCCTGATAGAACCACGCTGGAGCCGTTTAAGCATCATGAGCGCGCGACCAAAGGTGTCAATGTTTATCCTCGCTATAACCTATTTAGATCATGCTAGATGTCCATACATTCCATTCAATATATCCCTGACAAAACCACGCTGGACACGCTTAAGCATCCAGAGAGTGCGACCAAATATGTCAATGTATGTCCTCGCTATAACCTATTTAGATCATGTTTTAGATGTCCATATATTCGATTCAATATATCCCTGACAAAACCACGCTAGACCCGCTTAAGCATCCAGATAGCGATACCAAAGGTGTCAATGTATGTCCTCGCTATAACCTATTTACATCATGTTAGATGTCCATATATAATTCAATATATCCCTGACAAAACCACTCTAGACCCGCTTAAGCATCCAGAGAGCGCGACCAAAGGTGTCAATGTTTGTCCTCGCTATAACCTATTTAGATAATGCTAGATGTCCATACATTCGATTCAATATATCCCTGACAAAACCGAGCTAGACGCCCATAAGCATCCAGAGAGTGCGTCCAAATGTGTCAATGTATTTTCTCGCTATAACTTATTTAGATCATGTTAGACGTCCATACCTTCAATTCTAGATATCCCTGATAGAACCACGCTGGACCCGGTTAAGCATCCTGAGCGCGCGACCAAATGTGTCAATGTTTGTCCTCGCTATAACCTATTTAGACCATGTTAGATGTCCATACATTCGATTCAATATATCCCTGACAAAACCGAGCTAGACGCCCATAAGCATCCAGAGAGTGCGTCCAAATGTGTTAATGTATTTTCTCGCTATAACTTATTTAGATCATGTTAGACGTCCATACCTTCGATTCTAGATATCCCTGATAGAACCACGCTGGACACGGTTAAGTTATCCTGAGCGCGCGACCAAATGTGTCAATGTTTGTCCTCGCTATAACCTATTTAGACCATGTTAGATGTCCATACATTCGATTCAATACATCCCTGACAAAACCACGCTAAACCCGCTTTTACATCCAGAGAGCGCGACCAAATGTGTGAATGTATGTCCTCGCCATAACCGACGTAGATTATGTTATGCACCTATACCTTAGATTCAAGATAACCCTGATAGAACCACGCTGGGACTCGTTTAAGCATCCAGAGCGCACGACCAAAAGTTTCAATGCATGTCCTCGCCATAAGCCATTTAGATAATGTTAAGCACCTATACCTTAGATTCAAGATATTCCTGATAGAACCACGCTGGACCCGTTTAAGCATCCAGAGCGCGCGACCAAAGGTGTCAATGTCTGTCTTCAAGGCTATAACCTATTTAGGATCATGTTAGATGTCCATACATTCGATTCAATATATCCCTGACAAAACCACGCTAGACCCGCTGAAGCATCCAGAGAGCGCGACCAAAGGTGTCAAGCCATGTATGTCACTCGCTAAGTAACCCTATTTACATCATGTTAGATTTCCATATATTCGATTCAATATATCCCTGACAAAACCACGCTAGACCCGCTTAAGCATCCAGAGAGTGCGACCAAAGGTGTCAATGTTTGTCCTCGCTATAACCTATTTACATCATGTTAGATGTCCATATATAATTCAATATATCCCTGACAAAACCACTCTAGACCCGCTTAAGCATCCAGAGAGCGCGACCAAAGGTGTCAATGGCATGTCCTCGCTATAACCTATTTAGATCATGCTAGATGTCCATACATTCGATTCAATATATCCCTGACAAAACCACGCTGGACACGCTTAAGCATCCAGAGAGTGTGACCAAATGTGTCAATGTATGTCCTCGCTATAACTCATTTAGATCATGTTTGATGTCCATATATTCGATTCAATATATCCCTGACAAAACTACGCTAGACCCGCTTAAGCATCCAGATAGCGATACCAAAGGTGTCAATGTATGTCCTCGCTATAACCTGACATCATGTTAGATGTCCATATATAATTCAATATATCCCTGACAAAACCACTCTAGACCCGCTTAAGCATCCAGAGAGCGCGAGCAAAGGTGTCAATGCACGTCCTCGCTATAACCTTACGATCATGCTAGATGTCCATACATTCGATTCAATATAACTTTGACAAAACCACGCTGGACCCGTTTAAGCTAATCCTCAGTGCGCGAACTAATGTGGAAATGTATCTCCTCGCTATAACATATTTTAGATCATGTTAGGCGTCCATACCTTCAATTCGAGAAATCCCTGACAGAATCACGGTAGACCCGCTTAAGCATACAGAGACCGCGACCAAATGTGTGAATGTATGTACTCGCCATAACCCATGTCAGATAAATTTAAAGCGCGCCTATAATTCAGATTCAAGATATCCCTGATAGAACCAATGCCGGTCGCCGTTTAAGCATCATGAGCGCGCGACCAGTAAAGGTGTCAATGTTTATCCTCGCTATAACCTATTTAGATCATGCTAGATGTCCATACATTCCATTCAATATATCCCTGACAAAACCACGCTGGACACGCTTAAGCATCCAGAGAGTGCGACCAAATATGTCAATGTATGTCCTCGCTATAACCTATTTAGATCATGTTTGATGTCCATATATTCGATTCAATATATCCCTGACAAAACCACGCTAGACCCGCTTAAGCATCCAGATAGCGATACCAAAGGTGTCAATGTATGTCCTCGCTATAACCTATTTACATCATGTTAGATGTCCATATATAATTCAATATATCCCTGACAAAACCACTCTAGACCCGCTTAAGCATCCAGAGAGCGCGACCAAAGGTGTCAATGTTTGTCCTCGCTATAACCTATTTAGATAATGCTAGATGTCCATACATTCGATTCAATATATCCCTGACAAAACCGAGCTAGACGCCCATAAGCATCCAGAGAGTGCGTCCAAATGTGTCAATGTATTTTCTCGCTATAACTTATTTAGATCATGTTAGACGTCCATACCTTCAATTCTAGATATCCCTGATAGAACCACGCTGGACCCGGTTAAGCATCCTGAGCGCGCGACCAAATGTGTCAATGTTTGTCCTCGCTATAACCTATTTAGACCATGTTAGATGTCCATACATTCGATTCAATATATCCCTGACAAAACCAAGCTAGACGCCCATAAGCATCCAGAGAGTACGTCCAAATGTGTTAATGTATTTTCTCGCTATAACTTATTTAGATCATGTTAGACGTCCATACCCTTCGATTCTAGATATCCCTGATAGAAACCACGCTGGACAATGGCGGTTAAGCATCCTGAGCGCGCGACCAAATGTGTCAATGTTTGTCCTCGCTATAACCTATTTAGACCATGTTAGATGTCCATACATTCGATTCAATACATCCCTGACAAAACCACGCTAAACCCGCTTAAGCATCCAGAGAGCGCGACCAAATGTGTGAATAAAGTATGTCCTCGCCATAACCCATTTAGATTATGTTATGCGCCTAATACCTTAGATTCAAGATAACCCTGATAGAACCACGCTGGACTCGTTTAAGCATCCAGAGCGCACGACCAAAAGTTTCAATGCATGTCCTCGCCATAAGCCATTTAGATAATGTTAAGCACCTATACCTTAGATTCAAGATATTCCTGATAGAACCACGCTGGACCCGTTTAAAGCATCCAGAGCGCGCGACCAAAGGTGTCAATGTCTGTCTTCGCTATAACCTATTTAGATCATGTTAGATGTCCATACATTCGATTCAATATATCCCTGACAAAACCACGCTAGACCCGCTGAAGCATCCAGAGAGCGCGACCAAAGGTGTCAATGTATGTCCTCGCTATAACCTATTTACATCATGTTAGATTTCCATATATTCGATTCAATATATCCCTGACAAAACCACGCTAGACCCGCTTAAGCATCCAGAGAGTGCGACCAAAGGTGTCAATGTTTGTCCTCGCTATAACCTATTTACATCATGTTAGATGTCCATATATAATTCAATATATCCCTGACAAAACCACTCTAGACCCGCTTAAGCATCCAGAGAGCGCGACCAAAGGTGTCAATGCATGTCCTCGCTATAACCTATTTAGATCATGCTAGATGTCCATACATTCGATTCAATATATCCCTGACAAAACCACGCTGGACACGCTTAAGCATCCAGAGAGTGCGACCAAATGTGTCAATGTATGTCCTCGCTATAACCTATTTAGATCATGTTTGATGTCCATATATTCGATTCAATATATCCCTGACAAAACCACGCTAGACCCGCTTAAGCATCCAGATAGCGATACCAAAGGTGTCAATGTATGTCCTCGCTAGTAACCTATTTACATCATGTTAGATGTCCATATATAATTCAATATATCCCTGACAAAACCACTCTAGACCCGCTTAAGCATCCAGAGAGCGCGACCAAAGGTGTCAATGCATGTCCTCGCTATAACCTATTTAGATCATGCTAGATGTCCATACATTCGATTCAATATATCCCCTTGACAAAACCACGCTGGACCCGTTTAAGCATCCTGAGCGCGCGAACAAATGTGGATAATGTATCTCCTCGCTATAACATATTTAGATCATGTTAGGCGTCCATACCTTCGATTCCGAGAAATCCCTAAGCAGAATCACGGTAGACCCGCTTAAGCATCCAGAAGGCACGACCAAAGGTGTCAATGTTTGTCCTCGCTATAACCTATTTGGATAATGCTAGATGTCCATACATTCGATTCAATATATCCCTGACAAAACCACGCTGGACCCGGTTAAGCATCCTGAGCGCGCGACCAAATGTGTCAATGTTTGTCCTCGCTATAACCTATTTAGATCATGTTATACGTCCATACCTTCGATTCTAGATATCCCTGACAAAACCAAGCTGGACGCCGTTTAAACATCTGCAATTAGTATTGTCGTGTTGTCTCATATAACTATTGTGAATATGTTGAATCATCACATTCGGATCAATATCGACGACAAACTGGGCATATAGCATCCAGAGAGTGCGTCCAAATGTGTTAATGTATTTTCTCGCTATAACTTATTTAGATCATGTTAGACGTCCATACCTTCGATTCTAGATATCCCTGATAGAACCACGCTGGACCCGGTTAAGCATCCTGAGCGCGCGACCAAATGTGTCAATGTTTGTCCTCGCTATAACCTATTTAGACCATGTTAGATGTCCCATACATTCGATTCAATACATCCCTGACAAAACCACGCTAGACCCGCTTAAGCCATCCAGAGAGCGCGACCAAATGTGTGAATGTATGTCCTCGCCATAACCCATTTAGATTATGTTATGCGCTTCTATACCTTAGATTCAAGATAACCCTGATAGAACCACGCTGGACTCGTTTAAGCATCCAGAGCGCACGACCAAAAGTTTCAATGCATGTCCTCGCCATAAGCCATTTAGATAATGTTAAGCACCTATACCTTAGATTCAAGATATTCCTGATAGAACCACGCTGGACCCGTTTAAGCATCCAGAGCGCGCGACCAAAGGTGTCAATGTTCTGTCTTCGCTATAACCTATTTAGATCATGTTAGATGTCCATACATTCGATTCAATATATCCCTGACAAAACCACGCTAGACCCGCTGAAGCATCCAGAGAGCGCGACCAAAGGTGTCAATGTTTGTCCTCGCTATAACCTATTTACATCATGTTAGATTTCCATATATTCGATACAATATATCCCTGACAAAACCACGCTAGACCCGCTTAAGCATCCAGAGAGTGCGACCAAAGGTGTCAATGTTTGTCCTCGCTATAACCTATTTACATCATGTTAGATGTCCATATATAATTCAATATATCCCTGACAAAACCACTCTAGACCCGCTTAAGCATCCAGAGAGCGCGACCAAAGGTGTCAATGCATGTCCTCGCTATAACCTATTTAGATCATGCTAGATGTCCATACATTCGATTCAATATATCCCTGAGCAAAACCACGCTGGACACGCTTAAGCATCCAGAGAGTGCGACCAAATGTGTCAATGTATGTCCTCGCTATAACCTATTTAGATCATGTTTGATGTCCATATATTCGATTCAATATATCCCTGACAAAACCACGCTAGACCCAAGCTTAAGCATCCAGATAGCGATACCAAAGGTGTCAATGTATGTCCTCGCTATAACCTATTTACATCATGTTAGATGTCCAAGTATATAATTCAATATATCCCTGACAAAACCACTCTAGACCCGCTTAAGCATCCAGAGAGCGCGACCAAAGGTGTCAATGCATGTCCTCGCTATAACCTATTTAGATAATGTTAAGACGGCTATACCTTAGATTCAAGATATCCCTGATAGAAGCACCCCTGTACCCGTTTAAGCATCCAGAGCGCGCGACCAAAGGTGTCAATGTTTGTCCTCGCTATAACCTATTTAGATAATGTTAAGCGGCTATACCTTAGATTCAAGATATCCCTGATAGGAAGCACCCTAGTACCCGTTTAAGCATCCAGAGCGCGCGACCAAAGGTGTCAATGTTTGTCCTCGCTATAACCTATTTAGATCATGCTAGATGTCCATACATTCGATTTAATATATCCCTGACAAAACCACGCTGGACCCGTTTAAGCATCCTGAGCGCGCAAACAAAGGTGTCAATATTTGTCCGCGCTATAACCTATTTAGATGATGCTAGATGTCCATACATTCGATTCTAGATATCCCTGACAAAACCAAGCTGGACCCGTTTAAGCATCCTGAGCGCGCGAACAAATGTGGAAATGTATCTCCTCGCTATAACATATTTAGATCATGTTAGGCGTCCATACCTTCGATTCGAGAAATCCCTGACAGAGTCACGGTAGACCCGCTTAAGCATCCAGAGAGCGCGACCAAATGTGTCAATGTCCGCCAATAAGCATCCAGAGAGTGCGTCCAAATGTGTTAATGTATTTTCTCGCTATAACTTATTTAGATCATGTTAGACGTCCATACTCCCTCGATTCTAGATATCCCTGATAGAACCACGCTGGACACGGTTAAGCATCCTGAGCGCGCGACCAAATGTGTCAATGTTTGTCCTCGCCATGAACTGGCTTAGACCATGTTAGATGTCCATACATTCGATTCAACACATCCCTGACAAAACCACGGTAGACCCGCTTAAGCATCCAGAGAGCGCGACCAAATGTGTGAATGTATGTCCTCGCCATAACCCATTTAGATTATGTTATGCGCCTATACCTTAGATTCAAGATAACCCTGATAGAACCACGCTGGACTCGTTTAAGCATCCAGAGCGCATCAGACCAAAAGCTTCAATGCATGTCCTCGCCATAAAGCCATTTTCAGATAATGTTAAGCACCTATACCTTAGATTCAAGATATTCCTGATAGAACCATGCTGGACCCGTTTAAGCATCCAGAGCGCGCGACCAAAGGTGTCAATGTCTGTCTTCGCTATAACCTATTTAGATCATGTTAGATGTCCATACATTAGATTCATAATATCCCTGACAAAACCACGCTGGACCTGCTGAAGCATCCAGAGAGCGCTACCCAAAGGTGTCAATGTATGTCATCGCTATAACCTAATAGACATCATGTTAGATTTCCATATATTCGATTCAATATATCCCTGCATAAAACGACGCTAGACCCGCTTAAGCATCCAGAGAGTGCGACTGAAGGTGTTAATGTTTGTCCTCGCTATAACCTATTTACATCATGTTAGATGTCCATATATAATTCAATATATCCCTGACAAAACCACTCTAGACCCGCTTAAGCATCCAGAGACAGCGACCAAAGGTGTCAATGCATGTCCTCGCTATAACCTATTTAGATCATGCTAGATGTCCATACATTCGATTCAATATATCCCTGACAAAACCACGCTGGACACGCTTAAGCATCCAGAGAGTGCGACCAAATGTGTCAATGTATGTCCTCGCTATAACCTATTTAGATCATGTTTGATGTCCATATATTCGATTCAATATATCCCTGACAAAACCACGCAAGACCCGCTTAAGCATCCAGATAGCGATACCAAAGGTGTCAATGTATGTCCTCGCTATAACCTATTTACATCATGTTAGATGTCCATATATAATTCAATATATCCCTGACAAAACCACTCTAGACCCGCTTAAGCATCCAGAGAGCGCGACCAAAGGTGTCAATGCATGTCCTCGCTATAACCTATTTAGATAATGTTAAGCGGCTATACCTTAGATTCAAGATATCCCTGATAGAAGCACCCTGTACCCGTTTAAGCATCCAGAGCGCGCGACCAAAGGTGTCAATGTTTGTCCTCGCTATAACCTTTTTTTTTTTTTTTTTTTTTTTTTTTTTTTTTTTTTTTTTTTTTTTTTTTAGATAATGTTAAGCGGCTATACCTTAGATTCAAGATATCCCTGATAGAAGCACCCTGTACCCGTTTAAGCATCCAGAGCGCGCGACCAAAGGTGTCAATGTTTGTCCTCGCTATAACCTATTTAGATCATGCTAGATGTCCATACATTCGATTTAATATATCCCTGACAAAACCACGCTGGACCCGTTTAAGCATCCTGAGCGCGCAAACAAAGGTGTCAATATTTGTCCGCGCTATAACCTATTTAGATGATGCTAGATGTCCATACATTCGATTCTAGATATCCCTGACAAAACCAAGCTGGACCCGTTTAAGCATCCTGAGCGCGCGAACAAATGTGGAAATGTATCTCCTCGCTATAACATATTTAGATCATGTTAGGCGTCCATTCCTTCGATTCGAGAAATCCCTGACAGAATCACGGTAGACCCGCTTAAGCATCCAGATATTCATGGATCTATCAAAATGTCAATGTCTGTCTTCGCTATAACCTATTTAGATCATGCTATGCGCCTATACCTTAGATTCAATATAACTCTGATAGAAACACGTTGAACGCCAGTTCATGCATCCAGAGAGCGCGACCAAATGTGTGAATGTATGTCCTCGCCATAACACATTTAGATTATACAGTACGCTTATACCTTAGATTCAAGATAACCCTGATAGAAACACGTTGGACCTGTTTAAGCATCCAGAGCGCGCGACTAAATGTGTCATAGATATCTCCTCGCCATAACCCATTTACATTATGTTATGCGCCTATACCTTAGATTCAAGATAACCCTGATAGAAACACGTTTGACCAGTTCAAGCATCCAGAGAGCGCGACCAAATGTGTGAATGTATGTCCTCGCCATAACCCATTTACATTATGTTATGCGCCTATACCTTAGATTCAAGATAACCCTGATAGAAACACGTTGGAACAGTTCAAGCATCCAGAGAGCGCGACCAAATGTGTGAATGTATGTCCTCGCCATAACACATTTAGATTATGTTATGCGCCTATACCTTAGATTCAAGATAACCCTGATAGAAACACGTTGGACCCGTTTAAGCATCCAGAGAGCGCGACCAAATGTGTGAATGTATGTCCTCGCCAAAACCCAGTTAGATAATGTTATGCGCCATACCTTAGATTCAAGATAACCCTGATAGAAACACGATGGACCAGTTTAAGCATCCAGAGCGCGCGACCAAAGGTGACAATGTATGTCCTCGCTATAACATATTTAGGTCATGTTAGGGGTCCATACCTTCGATTCGTGAAATCCCTGACAAAACCACGCTAGACCCTCTTAAGCATCCAGAGAGCGCGACCAAATGTGTGAATGTATGTCCTCGCCAAAACCCATTTAGATTATGTTATGCGCCTATACCTTAGATTCAAGATAACCCTGATAGAAACACGTTGGACCCGTTTAAGCATCCAGAGCGCGCGACCAAAGGTGTCAATGTATCTCCTCGCTATAACATATTTAGATCATGTTAGATGTCCATACATTTGATTCAATATATCCCTGACAAAACCACGCTAGACCAGGTTAAGCATCCAGAGAGCGCGACCAAATGTGTCAATGTATGTCCTCGCCAAAACCCATTTAGATTATGTTATGCGCCTATACCTTAGATTCAAGATAACCCTCATAGAAACACGTTGGACCCGTTCAAGCATCCAGAGAGTGCGACCAAATGTGTCAATGTCTGTCTTCGCTATAACCTATTTAGATCATGTTAGATGTCCATATATTCGATTCAATATATCCCTGACAAAACCACGCTAGACACGCTTAAGCATCCAGAGAGTGCGACCAAATGTGTCAATGTATGTCCTCGCTATAACCTATTTAGATCATGTTAGATGTCCATACATTCGATTCAATATATCCCTGACAGAAACCACGCTAGACCCGCTTAAGCATCCAGAGAGCGCGACCAAATGTGGAAATGTAGGTCCTCGCCATAACCTATTTAGATAATGTTATTCGCCTATACATTAGATTCAAGATATCCCTGATAAAAACACGTTGGATCCGTTGAAGCATCCAGAGAGCGCGACCAAATGTGTCAATGTCTGTCCTCGCCATAACCCATTTATATTATGTTATGCGCCTATACCTTCGATTCAAGATATCCCTGATAAAAACACGTTGGACCCGTTTAAGCATCCAGAGAGCGCGACCAAATGTGTGAATGTATGTCCTCGCCATAACCCATTTACATTATGTTATGCGCCTATACCTTAGATTCAAGATAACCCTGATAGAAACACGTTGGAACAGTTCAAGCATCCAGAGAGCGCGACCAAATGTGTGAATGTATGTCCTCGCCATAACACATTTAGATTATGTTATGCGCCTATACCTTAGATTCAAGATAACCCTGATAGAGACACGTTGGACCCGTTTAAGCATCCAGAGAGCGCGACCAAATGTGTGAATGTATGTCCTCGCCATAACACATTTAGATTATGTTATGCGCCTATACCTTAGATTCAAGTTAACCCTGATAGAAACACGTTGGACCCGTTTAAGCATCCAGAGCGCGCGACCAAAGGTGTCAATGTATCTCCTCGCTATAACATATTTAGGTCATGTTAGGGGTCCATACCTTCGATTCGTGAAATCCCTGACAGAATCACGCTAGACCCGCTTAAGCATCCACAGCGCACGACCAAATCTGTCAATGTATGTCCTCGCAATAACCCATTTAGATGATGTTATGCGCCTATACCTTAGATTCAAGATAACCCTGATAGGAACACGTTGGACCCGTTTAAGCATCCAGAGCGCGCGACCAAAGGTGTCAATGTATCTCCTCGCTATAACATATTTAGATCATGTTAGATGTCCATACATTTGATTCAATATATCCCTGACAAAACCACGTTGGAACAGCTTCAAGCATCCAGAGAGCGCGACCAAATCTGTCAATGTATGTCCTCGCCATAACCCATTTAGATTATGTTATGCGCCTATACCTTAGACTCAAGGTAACCCTGATAGAAACACGTTGGACCCGCTTAAGCATCCAGAGAGCGCGACCAAATGTGTCAATGTCTGTCTTCGCTATAACCTATTTAGATCATGTTAGATGTCCATATATTCGATTCAATATATCCCTGACAAAACCACGCTAGACCCGCTTAAGCATCCAGAGAGCGCGACAAAATGTGTCAATGTATGTCCTCGCTATAACCTATTTAGATCATGTTAGATGTCCATACATTCGATTCAATATATCCCTGACAGAAACCACGCTAGACCCGCTTAAGCATCCAGAGAGCGCGACCAAATGTGGAAATGTAGGTCCTCGCCATAACCCATTTAGATAATGTTAAACGCCTATACCTTTGTTTCAAGATATCCCTTATAGAACCACCTTGGACCCGTTTAAGCATCCTCAGCGCACGACCAAATCTGTCAATGTATCTCCTCGCTCGAACATATTTAGATCATGTTAGATGTCCATACATTCGATTCAATATATCCCTGACAAAACCACGCTAGAACCGCTTAAGCATCCAGAGAGCGCGACCAAATGTGAGAATGTATGTCCTCGCCATAACCCATTTAGATTATGTTATGCGCCTATACCTTAGATTCAAGATATCCCTGATAGAACCACCCTGGACCCGTTTAAGCATCCAGAGCGCACGACCAAAGGTGTCAATGTATGTCCTCGCTATAACCTATTTAGATCATGCTAGATGTCCATACATTCGATTCAATATATCCCTGACAAAACCACGCTGGACCCGTTTAAGCATCCTGAGCGCGCGAACAAATGTGGAAATGTATCTCCTCGCTATAACATATTTAGATCATGTTAGGCGTCCATACCTTCGATTCGAGAAATCCCTGACAGAATCACGGTAGACCCGCTTAAGCATCCAGAGAGCGCGACCAAATGTGTCAATGTCTGTCCTCGCTATAACCTATTTAGATCATGCTAGATGTCCATACATTCGATTCAATATATCCCTGACAAAACCACGCTGGACCCGTTTAAGCATCCTGAGCGCGCGAACAAAGGTGTCAATGTTTGTCCGCGCTATAACCTATTTAGATAATGTTAAGCGGCTATACCTTAGATTCAAGATATCCCTGATAGAAGCACCCTGTACCCGTTTAAGCATCCAGAGCGCGCGACCAAAGGTGTCAATGTTTGTCCTCGCTATAACCTATTTAGATCATGCTAGATGTCCATACATTCGATTTAATATATCCCTGACAAAACCACGCTGGACCCGTTTAAGCATCCTGAGCGCGCGAACAAAGGTGTCAATGTTTGTCCGCGCTATAACCTATTTAGATGATGCTACATGTCCATACATTCGATTCTAGATATCCCTGACAAAACCAAGCTGGACCCGTTTAAGCATCCTGAGCGCGCGAACAAATGTGGAAATGTATCTCCTCGCTATAACATATTTAGATCATGTTAGGCGTCCATACCTTCGATTCGAGAAATCCCTGACAGAATCACGGTAGACCCGCTTAAGCATCCAGAGACCGCGACCAAATGTGTGAATGTATGTACTCGCCATAACCCATTTAGATAATGTTAAGCGCCTATACCTTAGATTCAAGATATCCCTGATAGAACCACGCTGGAGCCGTTTAAGCATCATGAGCGCGCGACCAAAGGTGTCAATGTTTATCCTCGCTATAACCTATTTAGATCATGCTAGATGTCCATACATTCGATTCAATATATCCCTGACAAAACCACGCTGGACCCGTTTAAGCATCCTGAGCGCGCGAACAAAGGTGTCAATGTTTGTCCTCGCCATAACCCATTTAGATTATGTTATGCGCCTATACCTTAGGTTCAAGATAACCCTGATAGAACCACGCTGGACTCGTTTAAGCATCCAGAGCGCACGACCAAAAGTTTCAATGCATGTCCTCGCCATAAGCCATTTAGATAATGTTAAGCACCTATACCTTAGATTCAAGATATTCCTGATAGAACCACGCTGGACCCGTTTAAGCATCCTGACCGCGCGAAAAAAGGTGTCAATGTTTGTCCTCGCTATAACTTATTGAGATCATGTTAGATATCCATACATTCGATTCAATATATCCATGACAAAACCACGCTAGACCCGATTAAGCATCCAGAGAGCGCGACCAAATGTGTGAATGTATGTCCTCGCCATGACCCATTTAGATTATGTTATGCGCCTATACCTTATATTCAAGATAACCCTGATAGATACACGTCGCACCCGTTTAAGCATCCAGAGCGCGCGACCAAAGGTGTCTATGTATCTCCTCGCTATAACATATTTAGATCATGTTAGGGGTCCATACCTTCGATTCGTGAAATTCCTGACAGAATCACGGTAGACCCGCTTAAGTATCCAGAGAGCGCGACCAAATGTGTCAATGTCTGTCTTCGCTATAACCTATTTAGATCATGTTAGATGTCCATATATTCGATTCAATATATCCCTGACAAAACCACGCTAGACCAGGTTAAGCATCCAGAGAGCGCGACCAAATGTGTCAATGTATGTCCTCGCCAAAACCCATTTAGATAATGTTAAGCGCCTAAACCTTAGATTCAAGATAACCCTGATAGAAACACGTTGGACCCGTTCAAGCATCCAGCGAGCGCGACCAACTGTGTGAATGTATGTCCTCGCCATAACACATTTAGATAATGTTATGCGCCTATACCTTAGATTCAAGATAACCCTGATAGAAACACGTTGGACCCGTTCAAGCATCCAGCGGGCGCGACCAAAGGTGTCAATGTCTGTCTTCGCAATAACCTATTTAGATCATGTTAGATGTCCATACATTCGATTCAATATATCCCTGACAAAACCACGCTAGACCCGCTTAAGCATCCAGAGAGCGCGACCAAAGGTGTCAATGTATGTCCTCGCTATAATCTATTTAGATCATGATAGTTTTGCATATATTCGATTCAATATATCCCTGACAAAACCACGCTAGATCCGCTTTAGCATCCAGAGAGCGCGACCAAAGGTGTCAATGTATGTCCTCGCTATAACCTATTTAGATCGTGTTAGTTGTCCATACATTCGATTCAATATATCCCTGACAAAACCACGCTAGACCCGCTTAAGCATCCAGAGAGTGCGACCAAATGTGTCAATGTATGTCCTCGCTATAACCTATTTACATCATGTTAGATTTCCATATATTCGATTCAATATATCCCTGACAAAACCACGCTAGACACGCTTAAGCATCCAGAGAGTGCGACCAAATGTGTCAATGTATGTCCTCGCTATAACCTATTTAGATCATGTTAGATGTCCATATATTCGATTCAATATATCCCTGACAAAACCACGCTAGACACGCTTAAGCATCCAGAGAGTGCGACCAAATGTGTCAATGTATGTCCTCGCTATAACCTATTTAGATCATGTTAGATGTCCATACATTCGATTCAATATATCCCTGAAGAAACCACGCTAGACCCGCTTAAGCATCCAGAGAGCGCGACCAAATGTGGAAATGTAGGTCCTCGCCATAACCCATTTAGATAATGTTAAACGCCTATACCTTAGATTCAAGATAACCCTGATAGAAACACGTTGGACCAGTTCAAGCATCCAGAGAGCGCGACCAAATGTGTGAATGTATGTCCTCGCCAAAACCCATTTAGATTATGTTAAGCGCCTATACCTTAGATTCAAGATAACCCTGATAGAAACACGTTGGAACAGTTCAAGCATCCAGAGAGCGCGACCAAATGTGTGAATGTATGTCCTCGCCATAACACATTTAGATTATGTTATTCGCCTATACCTTAGATTCAAGATAACCCTGATAGAAACACGTTGGACCCGTTTAAGCATCCAGAGAGTGCGACCAAATGTGTCAATGTCTGTCTTCGCAATAACCTATTTAGATCATGTTAGATGTCCATACATTCGATTCAATATATCCCTGACAAAACCACGCTAGACCCGCTTAAGCATCCAGAGAGCGCGACCAAAGGTGTCAATGTATGTCCTCGCTATAACCTATTTAGATCATGTTAGATTTCCATATATTCGATTCAATATATCCCTGACAAAACCACGTTAGACCCGCTTAAGAATCCAGAGAGCGCGACCAAAGGTGTCAATGTATGTCCTCGCCATAACCCATTTAGTTAATGTTAAGCGCCTATACCTTAGATTCAAGATATCCCTGACAGAACCACGCTAGACCCGCTTAAGCATCCAGAGAGCGCGACAAAATGTGTCAATGTATGTCCTCACAATAACCCATTTAGATCATGTTAGACGTCCATACCTTCGATTCAAGATCTCCCTGAAGAAACCACGCTAGACCCGCTTAAGCATCCAGAGAGCGCGACCAAATGTGGAAATGTAGGTCCTCGCCATAACCCATTTAGATAATGTTAAACGCCTATACCTTAGATTCAAGATATCCCTGATAGAACCACCCTGGACCCGTTTAAGCATCCAGAGCGCGCGACCAAACGTGTCAATGTATCTCCTCGCTCGAACATATTTAGATCATGTTAGATGTCCATACATTCGATTCAATATATCCCTGACAAAACCACGCTAGAACCGCTTAAGCATCCAGAGAGCGCGACCAAATGTGTGAATGTATGTACTCGCCATAACCCATTTAGATAATGTTAAGCGGCTATACCTTAGATTCAAGATATCCTCGATAGAAGCACCCTGTACCCGTTTAAGCATCCAGAGCGCGCGACCAAAGGTGTCAATGCTTGTCCTCGCTATAACCTATTTAGATCATGCTAGATGTCCATACATTCGATTTAATATATCCCTGACAAAACCACGCTGGACCCGTTTAAGCATCCTGAGCGCGCGAACAAAGGTGTCAATCGTTGTCCGCGCTATAACCTATTTAGATGATGCTGCATGTCCATACATTCGATTCTAGATATCCCTGACAAAACCAAGCTTGACCTCGTTTAAGCATCCTGAGCGCGCGAACAAATGTGGAAATGTATCTCCTCGCTATAACATATTTAGATCATGTTAGGCGTCCATACCTTCGATTCGAGAAATCCCTGACAGAATCACTGTAGACCCGCTTTTACATCCAGAGACCGCGACCAAATGTGTGAATGTATTGTTACTCGCCATAACCCATTTAGATAATGTTAAGCGCCTATACCTTAGATTCAAGATATCCCTGATAGAACCACGCTGGAGCCGTTTAAGCATCATGAGCGCGCGACCAAAGGTGTCAATGTTTATCCTCGCTATAACCTATTTAGATCATGCTAGATGTCCATACATTCGATTCAATATATCCCTTATAAAACCACGCTGGACCCGTTTAAGCATCCTGAGCGCGCGAACAAAGGTGTCAATGTTTGTCCTCGCCATAACCCATTTAGATTATGTTATGCGCCTATACCTTAGGTTCAAGATAACCCTGATAGAACCACGCTGGACTCGCTTTGGCATCCAGATGCACGACCAAAAGTTTCAATGCATGTCCTGGCCATAAGCCATTTAGATAATGTTAAGCACCTATACCTTAGATTCAAGATATTCCTGATAGAACCACGCTGGACCCGTTTAGTTATCCGGATCATGCTGAAAAAAGGCGTCAATGTTTGTCCTCGCTATAACTTATTGAGATCATGTTAGATATCCATACATTCGATTCAATATATCCATGACTAAACCACGCTAGACCCGATTAAGCATCCAGAGAGCGCGACCAAATGTGTGAATGTATGTCCTCGCCATGACCCATTTAGATTATGTTATGCGCCTATACCTTATATTCAAGATAACCCTGATAGATACACGTCGCACCCCGTTTAAGCATCCAGAGCGCGCGACCGTACAAGGTGTCTATGTATCTCCCCGCTATAACATATTTAGATCATGTTAGGGGTCCATACCTTCGATTCGCAAATTCCTTGACAGAATCACGGTAGACCCGCTTAAGTATCCATAGATACGACCAAATGTGTCAATGTCTGTCTTCGTTATAACCTATTTAGATCATGTTAGATGTCCATATATTCGATTCAATATATCCCTGACAAAACCACGCTAGACCCGCTTAAGCATCCAGAGAGCGCGACCAAATGTGTGAATGTATGTCCTCGCCATAACCCATTTAGATAATGTTATGCGCACATACCTTAGATTCAAGATAACCCTGATAGAAACACGTTGGACCCGTTCAAGCATCCAGAGAGTGCGACCAAAGGTGTTAATGTTTGTCCTCGCTATAACCTATTTACATCATGTTAGATGTCCATATATAATTCAATATATCCCTGACAAAACCACTCTAGACCCGCTTAAGCATCCAGAGAGCGCGACCAAAGGTGTCAATGCATGTCCTCGCTATAACCTATTTAGATCATGCTAGATGTCCATACATTCGATTCAATATATATCCCTGACAAAACCACGCTGGACACGCTTAAGCATCCAGAGAGTGCGACCAAATGTGTCAATGTATGTCCTCGCTATAACCTATTTAGATCATGTTTGATGTCCATATATTCGATTCAATATATCCCTGACAAAACCACGCAAGACTTTAAGCATCCAGATAGCGATACCAAAGGTGTCAATGTATGTCCTCGCTATAACCTATTTACATCATGTTAGATGTCCATATATAATTCAATATATCCCTGACAAAACCACTCTAGACCCGCTTAAGCATCCAGAGAGCGCGACCAAAGGTGTCAATGCATGTCCTCGCTATAACCTATTTAGACACGTTAAGCGGCTATACCTTAGATTCAAGATATCCCTGATAGAAGCACCCTAAATTCGTTTAAGCATCCAGAGCGCGCGACCAAAGGTGTCAATGTTTGTCCTCGCTATAACCTATTTAGATAATGTTAAGCGGCTATACTCTAGATTCAAGATATCCCTGATAGAAGCACCCTGTACCCGTTTAAGCATCCAGAGCGCGCGACCAAAGGTGTCAATGTTTGTCCTCGCTATAACCTATTTAGATCATGCTAGATGTCCATACATCTGATTTAATATATCCCTGACAAAACCACGCTGGACCCGTCGTAAGCATCCTGAGCGCGCAAACAAAGGTGTCAATATTTGTCCGCGCTATAACCTATTTAGATGATGCTAGATGTCCATACATTCGATTCTAGATATCCTGGACAAAACCAAGCTGGACCCGTTTAAGCATCCTGAGCGCGCGAACAAATGTGGAAATGTATCTCCTCGCTATAACATATTTAGATCATGTTAGGCGTCCATACCTTCGATTCGAGAAATTCCTGACAGAATCACGGTAGACCCGCTTAAGCATCCAGAGCATCGCGACCTAATGTGTCAATGTCTGTCTTCGCTATAACCTATTTAGATCATGTTATGCGCCTATACCTTAGATTCAATATAACCTTGATAGAAACACGTTGGACCAGTTCAAGCATCCAGAGAGCGCGACCAAATGTGTGAATGTATGTCCTCGCCATAACACATTTAGATTATGTTGTGCGCTTATACCTTAGATTCAAGATAACCCTGATAGAAACACGTTGGACCCGTTTAAGCATCCAGAGCGCGCGACCAAATGCGTCAATGTATCTCCTCGCCATAACCCATTTACATTATGTTATGCGCCTATACCTTAGATTCAAGATAACCCCGATAGAAACACGTTGGACCAGTTCAAGCATCCAGAGAGCGCGACCAAATGTGTGAATGTATGTCCTCGCCATAACCCATTTACATTATGTTATGCGCCTATACCTTAGATTCAAGATAACCCTGATAGAAACACGTTGGAACAGTTCAAGCATCCAGAGAGCGCGACCAAATGTGTGAATGTATGTCCTCGCCATAACACATTTAGATTATGTTATGCGCCTATACCTTAGATTCAAGATAACCCTGATAGAAACACGTTGGACCCGTTTAAGCATCCAGAGAGCGCGACCAAATGTGTGAATGTATGTCCTCGCAATAACACAGTTAGATTATGTTATGCGCCTATACCTTAGATTCAAGATAACCCTGATAGAAACACGTTGGACCCGTTTAAGCATCCAGAGCGCGCGACCAAAGGTGTCAATGTATCTCCTCGCTATAACATATTTAGGTCATGTTAGGGGTCCATACCTTCGATTCGTAGAAATCCCTGACAGAATCACGCTAGACCCGCTTAAGCATCCAGAGAGCGCGACCAAATGTGTGAATGTATGTCCTCGCCATAACCCATTTAGATTATGTTATGCGCCTATACCTTAGATTCAAGATAACCCTGATAGAAACACGTTGGACCCGTTTAAGCATCCAGAGCGCGCGACCAAAGGTGTCAATGTATCTCCTCGCTATAACATATTTAGATCATGTTAGATGTCCATACATTTGATTCAATATATCCCTGACAAAACCACGCTAGACCCGCTTAAGCATCCAGAGAGCACGACCAAATGTGTGAATGTATGTCCTCGCCATAACCCATTTAGATTATGTTATGCGCCTATACCTTAGATTCAAGATAACCCTAATAGAAACACGTTGGACCCGTTCAAGCATCCAGAGAGTGCGACCAAATGTGTCAATGTCTGTCTTCGCTATAACCTATTTTAGGATCATGTTAGATGTCCATATATTCGATTCAATATATCCCTGACAAAACCACGCTAGACACGCTTAAGCATCCAGAGAGTGCGACCAAAAAGTCAATGTATGTCCTCGCTATAACCTATTTAGATCATGTTAGATGTCCATACATTCGATTCAATATATCCCTGAAGAAACCACGCTAGACCCGCTTAAGTGACCAGAGAGCGCGACCAAATGTGGAAATGTAGGTCTCCGCCATAACCCATTTAGATAATGTTAAACGCCTATACCTTAGATTCAAGATATCCTTGATAGAAACACGTTGGACCTGTTTAAGCATCCAGAGCGCGCGACCAAATGTGTCAATGTATCTCCTCGCCATAACCCATTTACATTATGTTATGCGCCTATACCTTAGATTCAAGATAACCCTGATAGAAACACGTTGGACCATTTCAAGCATCCAGAGAGCGCGACCAAATGTGTGAATGTATGTCCTCGCCATAACCCATTTACATTATGTTATGCGCCTATACCTTAGATTCAAGATAACCCTGATAGAAACACGTTGGAACAGTTCAAGCATCCAGAGAGCGCGACCAAAATGTGAATGTATGTCCTCGCCATAACACATTTAGATTATGTTATGCGCCTATACCTTAGATTCAAGATAACCCTGATAGAGACACGCTGGACCCGTTTAAGCATCCAGAGAGCGCGACCAAATGTGTGAATGTATGTCCTCGCCATAACACATTTAGATTATGTTATGCGCCTATACCTTAGATTCAAGATAAATTCCTGATAGAAACACGTTGGACCCGTTTAAGCATCCAGAGCGCGCGACCAAAGGTGTCAATGTATCTCCTCGCTATAACATATTTAGGTCATGTTAGGGGTCCATACCTTCGATTCGTGAAATCCCTGACAGAATCACGCTTGACCCGTTTAAGCATCCAGAGAGCGCGACCAAATGTGTGAATGTATGTCCTCGCCATAACCCATTTAGATGATGTTATGCGCCTATACCTTAGATTCAAAGATAACCCTGATAGGAACACGTTGGACCCAGCCAAGCATCCAGAGCGCGCGACCAAAGGTGTCAATGTATCTCCTCGCTATAACATATTTAGATCATATGTTAGATGTCCATACATTTGATTCAATATATCCCCTGACAAAACCACGTTGGAACAGTTCAAGCATCCAGAGAGCGCGACCAAATGTGTGAATGTATGTCCTCGCCATAACACATTTAGATTATGTTATGCGCCTATACCTTAGATTCAAGATAACCCTGATAGAAACACGTTGGACCCGTTCAAGCATCCAGAGAGTGCGACCAAATGTGTCAATGTCTGTCTTCGCTATAACCTATTTAGATCATGTTAGATGTCCATATATTCGATTCAATATATCCCTTGGACAAAACCACGGCTAGACACGCTTAAGCATCCAGAGAGTGCGACCAAATGTGTCCAATGTATGTCCTCAGTATAACCTATTTAGATCATGTTAGAAGTGTCCATACATTCGATTCAATATCATCCCTGAAGAAACCACGCTAGACCCGCTTAAGCATCCAGAGAGCGCGACCAAATGTGGAAATGTAGGTCCTCGCCATAACCCATTTAGATAATGTTAAACGCCTATACCTTAGATTCAAGATATCCCTGATAGAACCACCCTGGACCCGTTTAAGCATCCAGAGCGCGCGACCAAACGTGTCAATGTATCTCCTCGCTCGAACATATTTAGATCATGTTAGATGTCCATACATTCGATTCAATATATCCCTGACAAAACCACGCTAGAACCGCTTAAGCATCCAGAGAGCGCGACCAAATGTGTGAATGTATGTACTCGCCATAACCCATTTAGATTATGTTATGCGCCCTATACCTTAGATTCAAGATATCCCTGATAGAACCACCCTGGACCCGTTTAAGCATCCAGAGCGAGCGACTAAAGGTGTCAATGTTTGTCCTCGCTATAACCTATTTAGATCATGCTAGATGTCCATACATTCGATTCAATATATCCCTGACAAAACCACGCTGGACCCGTTTAAGCATCCTGAGCGCGCGAACAAATGTGGAAATGTATCTCCTCGCTATAACATATTTAGATCATGTTAGGCGTCCATACCTTCGATTCGAGAAATCCCTGACAGAATCACGGTAGACCCTTTTAAGCATCCAGAGAGCGCGACCAAATGTGTCAATGTCAGTCCTCGCTATAACCTATTTAGATCATGCTAGATGTCCATACATTCGATTCAATATATCCCTGACAAAACCACGCTGGACCCGTTTAAGCATCCTGAGCGCGCGAACAAAGGTGTCAATGTTTGTCCGCGCTATAACCTATTTAGATAATGTTAAGCGGCTATACCTTAGATTCAAGATATCCCTGATAGAAGCACCCTGTACCCGTTTAAGCATCCAGAGCGCGCGACCAGTTAAAGGTGTCAATGTTTCGTCCTCGCTATAACCTATTTAGATCATGCTAGATGTCCATACATTCGATTTAATATATCCCTGACAAAACCACGCTGGACCCGTTTAAGCATCCTGAGCGCGCGAACAAAGGTGTCAATGTTTGTCCGCGCTATAACCTATTTAGATGATGCTACATGTCCATACATTCGATTCTAGATATCCCTGACAAAACCAAGCTGGACCCGTTTAAGCATCCTGAGCGCGCGAACAAATGTGGAAATGTATCTCCTCGCTATAACATATTTAGATCTATGTTAGGCGTCCATACCTTATCGATTCGAGAAATCCCTGACAGAATCACGGTAGACCCGCTTAAGCATCCAGAGACCGCGAACAAATGTGTGAATGTATACGTACTCATGCCATAACCCATTTAGATAATGTTAAGCGCCTATACCTTAGATTCAAGATATCCCTGATAGAACCACGCTGGAGCCGTTTAAGCATCATGAGCGCGCGACCAAAGGTTAATCAATGTTTATCCTCGCTATAACCTATTTAGATCATGCTAGATGTCCATACATTCGAGATTCAATATATCCCTGACAAAACCACGCTGGACCCGTTTAAGCATCCTGAGCGCGCGAACAAAGGTATCAATGTTTATCCTCGCCATAACCCATTTGAATTATGTTATGCGCCTATACCTTAGGTTCAAGATAACCCTGGTAGAACCACGCTGGACTCAGTTTAAGCGTCGAGAGCGCACGACCAAAAGTTTCAATGCATGTCCTCGCCATAAGCCATTTAGATAATATTCAACACCTATACCTTAGATTCAAATTATTCCTGATAGAACCACGCTGGACCCGTTTAAGCATCCTGACCGCGCGAAAAAAGGTGTCAATGTTTGTCCTCGCTATAACTTATTGAGATCATGTTAGATATCCATACATTCGATTCAATATATCCATGACAAAACCACGCTAGACCCGATTAAGCATCCAGAGAGCGCGACCAAATGTGTGAATGTATGTCCTCGCCATGACCCATTTAGATTATAGTATGCGCCTATACCGCATATTCAAGATAACCCTGATAGATACACGTCGCACCCGTTTAAGCATCCAGAGCGCGCGACCAAAGGTGTCTATGTATCTCCTCGCTATAACATATTTAGATCATGTTAGGAGTCCATACCTTCGATTCGTGAAATTCCTGACAGAATCACGTTAGACCCGCTTAAGTATCCATAGAGCGCGACCAAATGTGTCAATGTCTGTCTTCGATATAACCTATTTAGATCATGTTAGATGTCCATATATTTGATTCAATATATCCCTGACAAAACCACGCTAGACCCGCTTAAGCATCCAGAGAAGCGACCAAATGTGTGAATGTATGTCCTCGCCATAACCCATTTAGATAATGTTATGCGCCTATACATAAGATTCAAGATAACCCTGATAGAAACACGTTGGACCCGTTCAAGCATCCAGCGAGCGCGACCAACTGTGTGAATGTATGTCCTCGCCATAACACATTTAGATAATGTTATGCGCCTATACCTTAGATTCAAGATAACCCTGATAGAAACACGTTGGACCCGTTCAAGCATCCAGCGGGCGCGACCAAAGGTGTCAATGTCTGTCTTCGCTATAACCTATTTAGATCATGTTAGATGTCCTTACATTCGATTCAATATATCCCTGACAAAACCACGCTAGACCCGCTGAAGCATCCAGAGAGCGCGACCAAAGGTGTCAATGTATGTCCTCGCTATAACCTATTTACATCATGTTAGATTTCCATATATTCGATTCAATATATCCCTGACAAAACCACGCTAGACCCGCTTAAGCATCCAGAGAGTGCGACCAAAGGTGTCAATGTTTGTCCTCGCTTACTAACCTATTTAGATCATGTTAGTTGTCCATACATTCGATTCAATATATCCCTGACAAAACCACGCTAGGACTCCGCCAAAGCATCCAGAGAGTGCGATAAATGTGTCAATGTATGTCCTCGCTATAACCTATTTACATCATGTTAGATTTCCATATATTCGATTCAATATATCCCTGACAAAACCACGCTAGACACGCTTAAGCATCCAGAGAGTGCGACCAAATGTGTCAATGTATGTCCTCGCTATAACCTATTTAGATCATGTTAGATGTCCATATATTCGATTCAATATATCCCTGACAAAACCACATGAACACGCTTAAGCATCCAGAGAGTGCGACCAAATGTGTCAATGTATGTCCCACTCAACTATAACCTATTTAGATCATGTTAGATGTCCATACATTCGATTCAATATATCCCTGAAGAAACCACGCTAGACCCGCTTAAGCATCCAGAGAGCGCGACCAAATGTGGAAATGTAGGTCCTCGCCATAACCCATTTAGTTAATGTTAAACGCCTATACCTTAGATTCAGAACAACCCTGATAGAAACACGTTGGACCAGTTCAAGCATCCAGAGAGAGCGCGACCAAATGTGTGAATGTATGTCCTCGCCATAACCCATTTACATTTATGTTATGCTTTATACCTTAGATTCAAGATAACCCTGATAGAAACACGTTGGAACAGTTCAAGCATCCAGAGAGCGCGACCAAATGTGTGAATGTATGTCCTCGCCATAACACATTTGGAATTATGTTATGCGCCTATGTGCGATTAAAGATAACCCTGATAGAAACACGTTGGACCCGTTCAAGCATCCAGAGAGTGCGACCAAATGTATTAATGTCTGTCTTCGCTATAACCCTGTTGAGATCATGTCAGATATTATACATTCGATTCAATATATCCCTGACAAAACCACGCTAGACCCGCTGAAGCATCCAGAGAGCGCGACCAAAGGTGTCAATGTATGTCCTCGCTATAACCTATTTACATCATGTTAGATTTCCATATATTCGATTCAATATATCCCTGACAAAACCACGCTAGACCCGCTTAAGCATCCAGAGATTGCGACCAAAGGTGTGAATGTATGTACTCGCCATAACCCATTTAGATAATGTTAAGCGGCTATACCTTAGATTCAAGATATCCCTGATAGAAGCACCCTGTACCAGCTTAAGCATCCAGAGAGTGCGACCAAATGTGTCAATGTATGTCCTCAGTATAACCTATTTAGATCATGTTAGATGTCCATACATTTCGATTCAATATATCCCTGAAGAAACCACGCTAGACCCGCTTAAGCATCCAGAGAGCGCGACCAAATGTGGAAATGTAGGTCCTCGCCATAACCCATTTAGATAATGTTAAACGCCTATACCTTGAATTCAAGATATCACTGATAGAACCACCCTGGACCCGTTTAAGCATCCAGAACGCGCGACCAAACGTGTCAATGTATCTCCTCGCTCGAACATATTTAGATCATGTTAGATGTCCATACATTCGATTCAATATATCCCTGACAAAACCACGCTAGAACCGCTTAAGCATCCAGAGAGCGCGACCAAATGTGTGAATGTATGTACTCGCCATAACCCATTTAGATAATGTTAAGCGGCTATACCTTAGATTCAAGATATCCCTGATAGAAGCACCCTGTACCCGTTTAAGCATCCAGAGCGCGCGACCAAAGGTGTCAATGTTTGTCCTCGCTATAACCTATTTAGATCATGCTAGATGTCGCCACATTCGATTTAATATATCCCTGACAAAACCACGCTGGACCCGTTTAAGCATCCTGAGCGCGCGAACAAAGGTGTCAATGTTTGTCCGCGCTATAACCTATTTAGATGATGCTACATGTCCATACATTCGATTCTAGATATCCCTGACAAAACCAAGCTGGACCCGTTTAAGCATCCTGAGCGCGCGAACAAATGTGCGATACATCTCCTCGCTATAACATATTTAGATCATGTTAGGCGTCCATACCTTCGATTCGAGAAATCCCTGACAGAATCACTGTAGGCCAACTTAAGCATCCAGAGACCGCGACCAAATGTGTGAATGTATGTACTCGCCATAACCCATTTAGATAATGTTAAGCGCCTATACCTTAGATTCAAGATATCCCTGATAGAACCACGCTGGAGCCGTTTAAGCATCATGAGCGCGCGACCAAAGGTGTCAATGTTTATCCTCGCTATAACCTATTTAGATCATGCTAGATGTCCGCCATTCGATTCAATATATCCCTGACAAAACCACGCTGGACCCGTTTAAGCATCCTGAGCGCGCGAACAAAGGTGTCAATGTTTGTCCTCGCCATAACCCATTTAGATTATGTTATGCGCCTATACCTTAGGTTCAAGATAACCCTGATAGAACCACGCTGGACTCGTTTAAGCATCCAGAGCGCACGACCAAAAGTTTCAATGCATGTCCTCGCCATAAGCCATTTAGATAATGTTAAGCACCTATACCTTAGATTCAAGATATTCCTGATAGAACCACGCTGGACCCGTTTAAGCATCCTGACCGCGCGAAAAAAGGTTGTCAATGTTTGTCCTCGCTATAACTTATTGAGATCATGTTAGATATCCATACATTCGATTCAATATATCCATGACAAAACCACGCTAGACCCGATTAAAAGCATCCAGAGAGCGCGACCAAATGTGTGAATGTATGTCCTCGCCATGACCCATTTAGATTATGTTATGCGCCTATACCTTATATTCAAGATAACCCTGATAGATACACGTCGCACCCGTTTAAGCATCCAGAGCGCGCGACCATAGGTGTCTATGTATCTCCTTGCTATTACTTTTTTATAACATGTTAGGGGTCCATACACCTTCGATTCGTGAAATTCCTGACAGAATCACGGTAGACCCGCTTAAGTATCCATAGAGCGCGACCAAATGTGTAATGAAAATGTCTGTCTTCGATATAGCCCTATTTAGATCATGTTAGATGTCCATATATTCGATTCAATGCTATCTCCTGACAAAGAACCGCTGAACCGGCTTAAGCATCCAGAGAGCGCGACCAAATGTGTGAATGCTTATGTCCTCGCCATAACCCATTTAGATAATGTTATGCGCCTATACCTTAGATTCAAGATAACCCTGATAGAAACACGTTGGACCCGTTCAAGCATCCAGCGAGCGCGACCAACTGTGTGAATGTATGTCCTCGCCATAACACATTTAGATAATGTTATGCGCCTATACCTTAGATTCAAGATAACCCTGATAGAAACACGTTGGACCCGTTCAAGCATCCTAGCGCGGAACCAACGTTGTCAATGTCTGTCTTCGCTATAACCTATTTAGATCATGTTAGATGTCCATACATTCGATTCAATATATCCCTGACAAAACCACGCTAGACCCGCTTAAGCATCCAGAGAGCGCGACCAAAGGTATCAATGTATGTCCTCGCTATAACCTATTTAGATCATGTTAGATTTCCATATATTCGATTCAATATATCCCTGACAAAACCACGCTAGACCCGCTTAAGCATCCAGAGAGTGCGACCAAAGGTGTCAATGTTTGTCCTCGCTATAACCTATTTAGATTATGTTAGTTGTCCATACATTAGATTCAATATATCCCTGACAAAACCACGCTAGACCCGCTTAAGCATCCAGAGAGCGCGACCAAATGTGTCAATGTATGTCTTCGCTATAACCTATTTAGATCATGTTAGATGTCCAAAGATTAGATTCAATATATCCCTGACAAAACCACGCTAGACCCTCTTAAGCATCCAGAGAGTGCGACCAAATGTTTCAATGTATGTCCTCGCTATAACCTATTTAGATCTTGTTAGATGTCCATACATTCGATTCAATATATCCCTGACAGAAACCACGCTAGACCCGCTTAAGCATCCAGAGAGCGCGACCAAATGTGGAAATGTAGGTCCTCGCCATAACCCATTTAGATAATGTTAAACGCCTATACCTTAGATTCAAGATATCCCTGATAGAACCACCCTGGACCCGTTTAAGCATCCAGAGCGCGCGACCAAACGTGTCAATGTATCTCCTCGCTCGAACATATTTAGATCATGTTAGATGTCCATACATTCGATTCAATATATCCCTGACAAAACCACGCTAGAACCGCTTAAGCATCCAGAGAGCACGACCAAATGTGTGAATGTATGTCCTCGCCATAACCCATTTAGATTATGTTATGCGCCTATACCTTAGATTCAAGATATCCCTGATAGAACCACCCTGGACCCGTTTAAGCATCCAGAGCGCGCGACTAAAGGTGTCAATGTTTGTCCTCGCTATAACCTATTTAGATCATGCTAGATGTCCATACATTCGATTCAATATATCCCTGACAAAACCACGCTGGACCCGTTTAAGCATCCTGAGCGCGCGAACAAATGTGGAAATGTATCTCCTCGCTATAACATATTTAGATCATGTTAGGCGTCCATACCTTCGATTCGAGAAATCCCTGACAGAATCACGGTAGACCCGCTTAAGCATCCAGAGAGCGCGACCAAATGTGTCAATGTCATGTCCTCGCTATAACCTATTTAGATCATGCTAGATGTCCATACATTCGATTCAATATATCCCTGACAAAACCACGCTGGACCCGTTTAAGCATCCTGAGCGCGCGAACAAAGGTGTCAATGTTTGTCCGCGCTATAACCTATTTAGATAATGTTAAGCGGCTATACCTTAGATTCAAGATATCCCTGATAGAAGCACCCTGTACCCGTTTAAGCATCCAGAGCGCGCGACCAAAGGTGTCAATGTTTGTCCTCGCTATAACCTATTTAGATCATGCTAGATGTCCATACATTCGATTTAATATATCCCTGACAAAACCACGCTGGACCCGTTTAAGCATCCTGAGCGCGCGAACAAAGGTGTCAATGTTTGTCCGCGCTATAACCTATTTAGATGATGCTAGATGTCCATACATTCGATTCTAGATATCCCTGACAAAACCAAGCTGGACCCGTTTAAGCATCCTGAGCGCGCGAACAAATGTGGAAATGTATCTCCTCGCTATAACATATTTAGATCATGTTAGGCGTCCATACCTTCGATTCGAGAAATCCCTGACAGAATCACGGTAGACCCGCTTAAGCATCCAGAGACCGCGACCAAATGTGTGAATGTATGTACTCGCCATAACCCATTTAGATAATGTTAAGCGCCTATACCTTAGATTCAAGATATCCCTGATAGAACCACGCTGGAGCCGTTTAAGCATCATGAGCGCGCGACCAAAGGTGTCAATGTTTATCCTCGCTATAACCTATTTAGATCATGCTAGATGTCCATACATTCGATTCAATATATTACTGACAAAACCACGCTGGACCCGTTTAAGCATCCTGAGCGCGCGAACAAAGGTGTCAATGTTTGTCCGCGCTATAACCTATTTAGATGATGCTAGATGTCCATACATTCGATTCTAGATATCCCTGATAGAACCACGCTGGACCTGTTTAAGCATCCTGAGCGCGCGACCAAAGGTGTCAATGTTTGTCCTCGCTATAACCTATTTAGATAATGCTAGATGTCCATACATTCGATTCAATATATCCCTGACAAAACCGAGCTAGACCCCCATAAGCATCCAGAGAGTGCGTCCAAATGTGTCAATGTATTTTCTCGCTATAACTTATTTAGATCATGTTAGACGTCCATACCTTCGATTCTAGATATCCCTGATAGAACCACGCTGGACACGGTTAAGCATCCTGAGCGCGCGACCAAATGTGTCAATGTTTGTCCTCGCTATAACCTATTTAGATCATGTTAGATGTCCATATATTAGATTCAATACATCCCTGACAAAACCACGCTAGACCCTCTTAAGCATCCAGAGAGCGCGACCAAATGTTTCAATGTATGTCCTCGCCATAACCAATTTAGATTATGTTAAGCGCCTATACATTAGATTCAAGATATCCCTGATAGAACCACGCTGGACCCGTTTAAGCATCCACAGCGCACGACCAAAAGTTTCAATGCATGTCCTCGCCATAAGCCATTTAGATCATGTTAAGCGCCTATACCTTCGATTCAAGATATCCCTGATAGAACCACGCTGGACCCATTTAAGCATCTTGAGCGCGCGACCAAAGGTGTCAATGTATGTCCTCGCTATAACCTATTTAGATCATGTTAGATGTCCATACATTTGATTCAATATATCCCTGACAAAACCACGCTAGACCCGCTTAAGCATCCAGAGAGCGCGACCAAATGTGTGAATGTATGTCCTCGCCAAAACCCATTTAGATTATGTTATGCGCCTATACCTTAGATTCAAGATAACCCTGATAGAAAAACGTTGGACCCGTTTAAGCATCCAGAGCGCGCGACCAAAGGTGTCAATGTATCTCCTCGCTATAACATATTTAGATCATGTTAGATGTCCATACATTTGATTCAATATATCCCTGACAAAACCACGCTAGACCCGCTTAAGCATCCAGAGAGCGCGACCAAATGTGTGAATGTATGTCCTCGCCATAACCCATTTAGATTATGTTATGCGCCTATACCTTAGATTCAAGATAACCCTGATAGAAACACGTTGGACCCGTTTAAGCATCCAGAGAGCGCGACCAAATGTGTCAATGTCTGTCTTCGCTATAACCTATTTAGATCATGTTAGATGTCCATACATTCGATTCAATATATCCCTGACAAAACCACGCTAGACCCGCTTAAGCATCCAGAGAGCGCGACCAAAGGTGTCAATGTATGTCCTCGCTATAACCTATTTAGATCGTGTTAGATGTCCATATATTCGATTCAATATATCCCTGACAAAACCACGCTAGACCCGCTTAAGCATCCAGAGAGCGCGACCAAAGGTGTCAATGTATGTCCTCGCTATAACCTATTTAGATCATGTTAGATGTCCATACATTCGATTCAATATATCCCTGACAAAACCACGCTAGACCCGCTTAAGCATCCAGAGAGCGCGACCAAATGTGTCAATGTATGTCATCGCTATAACCTATTTAGATCATGTTAGATTTCCATATATTCGATTCAATATATCCCTGACAAAACCACGCTAGACACGCTTAAGCATCCAGAGAGTGCGACCAAATGTGTCAATGTATGTCCTCGCTATAACCTATTTAGATCATGTTTGATGTCCATATATTCGATTCAATATATCCCTGACAAAACCACGCTAGACCCGCTTAAGCATCCAGATAGCGATACCAAAGGTGTCAATGTATGTCCTCGCTATAACCTATTTACATCATGTTAGATGTCCATATATAATTCAATATATCCCTGACAAAACCACTCTAGACCCGCTTAAGCATCCAGAGAGCGCGACCAAAGGTGTCAATGCATGTCCTCGCTATAACCTATTTACATCATGTTAGATGTCCATACATTCGATTCAATATATCCCTGACAAAACCACGCTAGACACGCTTAAGCATCCAGAGAGCGCGACCAAATGTGTCAATGTATGTCCTCGCTATAACCTATTTAGATCATGTTAGATGTCCATATATTCGATTCAATATATCCCTGACAAAACCACGCTAGACCCGCTTAAGCATCCAGAGAGCGCGACCAAAGGTGTCAATGTATGTCCTCGCTATAACCTATTTAGATCGTGTTAGATGTCCATACATTCGATTCAATATATCCCTGACAGAATCGCGGTAGACCCGCTTAAGCATCCAGAGAGCGCGACCAAATGTGTGAATTTTACGTCCTCGCCATAACCCATTTAGATCATGTTAGATGTCCATACCTTCGATTCAAGATATCCCTGATAGAACCACGCTGGACACGTTTAAGCATTCTGAGCGCGCGACCAAAGGTGTCAATGTATGTCCTCGCCATAACCCATTTAGTTAATGCTAGATGTCCATAAATTCGATTCAATATATCCCTGACAAAACCACGCTAGACCCGCTGAAGCATCCAGAGAGCGCGACCAAAGGTGTCAATGTATGTCCTCGCTATAACCTATTTACATCATGTTAGATTTCCATATATTCGATTCAATATATCCCTGACAAAACCACGCTAGACCCGCTTAAGCATCCAGAGAGCGCGACCAAAGGTGTCAATGTCTGTCCTCGCTATAACCTATTTAGATCATGCTAGATGTCCATACATTCGATTCAATATATCCCTGACAAAACCACGCTGGACCCGTTTAAGCATCCTGAGCGCGCGAACAAAGGTGTCAATGTTTGTCCGCGCTATAACCTATTTAGATAATGTTAAGCGGCTATACCTTAGATTCAAGATATCCCTGATAGAAGCACCCTGTACCCGTTTAAGCATCCAGAGCGCGCGACCAAAGGTGTCAATGTTTGTCCTCGCTATAACCTATTTAGATCATGCTAGATGTCCATACATTCGATTTAATATATCCCTGACAAAACCACGCTGGACCCGTTTAAGCATCCTGAGCGCGCGAACAAAGGTGTCAATGTTTGTCCGCGCTATAACCTATTTAGATGATGCTAGATGTCCATACATTCGATTCTAGATATCCCTGACAAAACCAAGCTGGACCCGTTTAAGCATCCTGAGCGCGCGAACAAATGTGGAAATGTATCTCCTCGCTATAACATATTTAGATCATGTTAGGCGTCCATACCTTCGATTCGAGAAATCCCTGACAGAATCACGGTAGACCCGCTTAAGCATCCAGAGACCGCGACCAAATGTGTCAATGTATGTCCTCGCCTTAACCCATTTAGATAATGTTAAGCGCCTACACCTTAGATTCAAGATATCCCTGATAGAACCACGCTGGAGCCGTTTAAGCATCATGAGCGCGCGACCAAATGTGTCAATGTATATCCTCGCTATAACCTATTTAGATCATGTTAGATATCCATATATTCGATTCAATATTTCCCTGACAAAACCACGCTAGACCCGTTTAAGCATCCAGAGAGCGCGACCAAATCTGTCAATGTATGTCCTCGCTATAACCTATTTAGATCATGTTAGATGTCCATACATTCGATTCAATATATCCCTGACAAAACCACGCTGGACCCGATTAAGCAACCAGAGAGCCACACCAAAGGACTCAATGTATGTCATCGCTAAAACATATTTATATCATGTTAGATGTCCATATATCAATTCAATATATCCCTGACAAAACCACTCTAGACCCGCTTAAGCATCCAGAGAGCGCGACCAAAGGTGTCAATGTTTGTCCTCGCCATAACCTATTTAGATAATGCTAGATGTCCATACATTCGATTCAATATATCCCTGACAAAACCGAGCTAGACGCCCATAAGCATCCAGAGAGTGCGTCCAAATGTGTCAATGTATTTTCTCGCTATAACTTATTTAGATCATGTTAGACGTCCATACCTTCGATTCTAGATATCCCTGATAGAACCACGCTGGACCCGGTTAAGCATCCTGAGCGCGCGACCAAATGTGTCAATGTTTGTCCTCGCTATAACCTATTTAGATCATGTTAGATGTCCATACATTTGATTCAATATATCCCTGACAAAACCGACGCTAGACGCCGCTTAAGCATCCAGAGAGCGCGACCAAATGTGTGAATGTATGTCCTCGCTATAACCTATTTAGATTATGTTATGACGTCCTATACCTTAGATTCAAGATATCCCTGATAGAACCACGTTGGACCCGTTTAAGCATCCAGAGAGCGCGACCAAATGTGTCAATGTCTGTCTTCGCTATAACCTATTTAGATCATGTTAGATGTTCATACCTTTGATTCAAGATATCCCTGACAGAACCACGCTAGACCCGCTTAAGCATCCAGAGAGCACGACCAAATGTGTCAATGTATGTCTTCGCAATAACCTATTTAGATCATGTTAGATGTCCATACATTCGATTCAATATATCCCTGACAAAACCACGCTAGACCCGCTTAAGCATCCAGAGAGCGCGACCAAATGTGTCAATGTATGTCCTCGCTATAACCTATTTAGATCATGTTAGATGTCCATACATTCGATTCAATATATCCCTGACAAAACCACGCTAGACCCGCTTAAGCATCCAGAGAGCGCGACCAAATGTGTCAATGTATGTCCTCGCTATAACCTATTTAGATCATGTTAGATTTCCATACAATCGATTCAATATATCCCTGACAAAACCACGCTAGACCCGCTTAAGCATCCAGAGAGCGCGACCAAAGGTGTCAATGTTTGTCCTCGCTATAACCTATTTAGATCATGTTAGATGTCCATACATTCGATTCAATATATCCCTGACAAAACCACGCTAGACCCGCTTAAGCATCCAGAGAGCGCGACCAAATGTGTCAATGTATGTCCTCGCTATAACCTATTTAGATCATGTTAGATGTCCATACATTAGATTCAATATATCCCTGACAAAACCACGCTAGACCCGCTTAAGCATCCAGAGAGCGCGACCAAATGTGTCAATGTATGTCCTCGCTATAACTTATTTAGATCATGTTTGATGTCCAAATTTTAGATTCAATATATCCCTGACAAAACCACGCTAGACCCGCTTAAGCATCCAGATAGCGATACCAAAGGTGTCAATGTATGTCCTCGCTATAACCTATTTACATCATGTTAGATGTCCATATATAATTCAATATATCCCTGACAAAACCACGCTAGTCCCGGTTAAGCATCCAGAGAGCGCGACCAAAGGTGTCAATGTATGTCCTCGCTATAACCTATTTAGATCATGTTAGATGTCCATACATTTGATTCAATATATCCCTGACAAAACCACGCTGGACCCGCTTAAGCATCCACAGCGCCCGACCAAAGGTGTCAATGTTTGTCCTCGCTATAACCTATTTAGATCATGTTAGATGTCCATATATTCGATTCAATATATCCCTGACAAAACCACGCTGGACCCGTTTAAGCATCCTGAGCGCGCAAACAAAGGTGTCAATGTTTGTCCGCGCTATAACCTATTTAGATGATGCTAGATGTCCATACATTCGATTCTAGATATCCCTGACAAAACCAAGCTGGACCCGTTTAAGCATCCTGAGCGCGCGAACAAATGTGGAAATGTATCGTCCTCGCTATAACCTATTTAGATCATGTTAGGCGTCCATACCTTCGATTCGAGAAATCCCTGACAGAATCACGGTAGACCCGCTTCAAGCATCCAGAGACCGCGACCAAATGTGTCAATGTCTGTCTTCGCTATAACCTATTTAGATCATGTTATGCGCCTATACCTTAGATTCAATATAACCCTGATAGAAACACGTTGGACCAGTTCAAGCATCCAGAGAGCGCGACCAAATGTGTGAATGTATGTCCTCGCCATAACCCATTTAGATTATGTTAGTGCGCCTATACCTTAGATTCAAGATAACCCTGATAGAACCACGTTGGACCCGTTTAAGCATCCAGAGAGCGCGACCAAATGTGTGAATGTATGTCCTCGCCATAACCCATTTAGATTATGTTATGCGCCTATACCTTAGATTCAAGATAACCCTGATAGAAACACGTTGGACCCGTTTAAGCATCCAGAGCGCGCAACCAAAGGTGTCAATGTATCTCCTCAGTATAACATATTTAGATCATGTTACGCGGCTATACCTTCGATTCAGTGAAATCCCTGACAGAATCACGCTAGACCCGCTTAAGCATCCAGAGAGCGCGACCAAATGTGAGAATGTATGTCATCGCCATAACCCATTTAGATTATGTTATGCGCCTATACCTTAGATTCAAGATAACCCTGATAGAAACACGTTGGACCCGTTTAAGCATCCAGAGCGCGCGACCAAAGGTGTCAATGTATCTCCTCGCTATAACATATTTAGATCATGTTAGATGTCCATACATTTGATTCAATATATCCCTGACAAAACCACGCTAGACCCGGTTAAGCATCCAGAGAGCAAGACCAAATGTGTCAATGTATGTCCTCGCCTTAACCCATTTAGATTATGTTATGCGCCTATACCTTAGATTCAAGATAACCCTGATAGAAACACGTTGGACCCGTTTAAGCAGCCAGAGCGCGCGACCAAAGGTGTCAATGTCTGTCTTCGCTATAACCTATTTAGATCATGTTAGATGTCCATATATTCGATTCAATATATCCCTGACAAAACCACGCTAGACACGCTTAAGCATCCAGAGAGTGCGACCAAATGTGTCAATGTATGTCCTCGCTATAACCTATTTACATCATGTTAGATTTCCATATATTCGATTCAATATATCCCTGACAAAACCACGCTAGACCAGGTTAAGCATCCAGAGAGCGCGACCAAATGTGTCAATGTATGTCCTCGCTATAACCTATTTAGATCGTGTTAGATGTCCATACATTCGATTCAATATATCCCTGACAAAACCACGCTAGACCCGCTTAAGCATCCAGAGAGCGCGACCAAAGGTGTCAATGTATGTCCTCGCTATAACCTATTTACATCATGTTAGATGTCCATATATTCGATTCAATATATCCCTGACAAAACCACGCTAGACACGCTTAAGCATCCAGAGAGTGCGACCAAATGTGTCAATGTATGTCCTCGCTATAACCTATTTAGATCATGTTTGATGTCCATATATTCGATTCAATATATCCCTGACAAAACCACGCTAGACCCGCTTAAGCATCCAGATAGCGATACCAAAGGTGTCAATGTATGTCCTCGCTATAACCTATTTACATCATGTTAGATGTCCATATATAATTCAATATATCCCTGACAAAACCACTCTAGACCCGCTTAAGCATCCAGAGAGCGCGACCAAAGGTGTCAATGCATGTCCTCGCTATAACCTATTTACATCATGTTAGATGTCCATACATTCGATTCAATATATCCCTGACAAAACCACGCTAGACCCGCTTAAGCATCCAGAGAGTGCGACCAAAGGTGTCAATGTTTGTCCTCGCTATAACCTATTTAGATCATGTTAGATGTCCATATATTCGATTCAATATATCCCTGACAAAACCACGCTAGACCCGCTTAAGCATCCAGAGAGCGCGACCAAAGGTGTCAATGTATGTCCTCGCTATAACCTATTTACATCATGTTAGATGGCCATACATTCGATTCAATATATCCCTGACAGAATCACGGTAGACCCGCTTAAGCATCCAGAGAGCGCGACCAAATGTGTGAATTTTACGTCCTCGCCATAACCCATTTAGATCATGTTAGATGTCCATACCTTCGATTCTAGATATCCCTGATAGAACCACGCTGGACCCGTTTAAGCATTCTGAGCGCGCGACCAAAGGTGTCAATGTTTGTCCTCGCTATAACCTATTTAGATAATGCTAGATGTCCATACATTCGATTCAATATATCCCTGACAAAACCACGCTAGACCCGCTTAAGCATCCAGAGAGCGCGACCAAAGGTGTCAATGTATGTCCTCGCTATAACCTATTTAGATCATGTTAGATTTCCATATATTCGATTCAATATATCCCTGACAAAACCACGCTAGACCCGCTTAAGCATCCAGAGAGCGCGACCAAATGTGTCAATGTCTGTCCTCGCTATAACCTATTTAGATCATGCTAGATGTCCATACATTCGATTCAATATATCCCTGACAAAACCACGCTGGACCCGTTTAAGCATCCTGAGCGCGCGAACAAAGGTGTCAATGTTTGTCCGCGCTATAACCTATTTAGATAATGTTAAGCGGCTATACCTTAGATTCAAGATATCCCTGATAGAAGCACCCTGTACCCGTTTAAGCATCCAGAGCGCGCGACCAAAGGTGTCAATGTTTGTCCTCGCTATAACCTATTTAGATCATGCTAGATGTCCATACATTCGATTTAATATATCCCTGACAAAACCACGCTGGACCCGTTTAAGCATCCTGAGCGCGCGAACAAAGGTGTCAATGTTTGTCCGCGCTATAACCTATTTAGATGATGCTAGATGTCCATACATTCGATTCTAGATATCCCTGACAAAACCAAGCTGGACCCGTTTAAGCATCCTGAGCGCGCGAACAAATGTGGAAATGTATCTCCTCGCTATAACATATTTAGATCATGTTAGGCGTCCATACCTTCGATTCGAGAAATCCCTGACAGAACCATGCTAGACCCGCTTAAGAATCCAGAGAGCGCGACCAAATGTGTCAATGTATGTCCTCGCCATAACCCATTTAGATGATGTTAAGCGCATATCACTTAGATTCAAGATATACCTGATAGAACCACGCTGGACCCGTTCAAGCATCCTAGCGCGGGACCAAAGGTGTCAATGTTTATCCTCGCTATAACCTATTTAGATCATGCTAGATGTCCATACATTCGATTCAATACATCCCTGACAAAACCACGCTAGACCCTCTTAAGCATCCAGAGAGCGCGACCAAAGGTGTCAATGTCTGTCGTCGCTATAACCTATTTAGATCATGTTAGATGTCCATACCTTTGATTCAAGATATCCCTGATAGAACCACGTTGGACCCGTTTAAGCATCCAGAGCGCGCGACCAAAGGTGTCAATGTATGTCCTCGCCATAACCCATTTAGATTATGTTAGATGTCCATACATTCGATTCAATATATCCCTGACAAAACCACGCTAGACCCGCTTAAGCATCCAGAGAGCGCGACCAAATGTGTCAATGTCTGTCTTCGCTATAATCTATTTAGATAATGATAGATGTCCATACATTCGATTCAATATATCCCTGACAAAACCGAGCTAGACGCCCATAAGCATCCAGAGAGTGCGTCCAAATGTGTCAATGTATTTTCTCGCTATAACTTATTTAGATCATGTTAGACGTCCATACCTTCGATTCTACATATCCCTGATAGAACCACGCTGGACCCGGTTAAGCATCCTGAGCGCGCGACCAAATGTGTCAATGTTTGTCCTCGCTATAACCTATTTAGACCATGTTAGATGTCCATACATTCGATTCAATATATCCCTGACAAAACCACGCTAGACCCGCTTAAGCATCCAGAGAGCGCGACCAAATG
>JAPYXD010000497.1:0-14181 GCA_030998225.1 Diplolepis rosae
AGTTCCCGGAGAAAGATGTTTTTAAGCACCTGGACTACTAGATATAATTTTCAAAATGACGGGATCTCTAAAATATGAACTAGGTATCTTAATTTTCAGTTCTCAGCTTAAGTTCCCTGAGAAAGATGTTTTTTAAGCACCTGGACTACTAAATATAGTTTTCAAAATGACGGGATCTCTAAAATATGAACCAGGTATCTTAAATTTCAGTTCTCAGCTAAACTTCCCTGAGGAAGTTGTATTTTAAGCACCTGGACTACTAAATATAGTTTTCAAAATGACGGGATCTCTAAAATATGAACCAGGTATCTTAATTTTCAGTTCTCAGATTAAGTTCACTGAGAAAGATGTTTTTTAAGCACCTGGACTAGTAAATATAATTTTAAAAATGACGGGATCTCTAAAATATGAACTAGGTGTATTATATTTCACTTCTAAGCCTAAGTTCCCTGAGGATGGTGTTTTTTAAGCACCTGGACAACTACATATAATTTTCAAAATGACGGGATCTCTACAATATAAACCAGCTATCTTAATTTTCAGTTCTCAGCTTAAGTTCCCTAAGTAAGATGTTTTTTAAGCACCTGGACTACTAGATATAATTTTCAAAATGACGGGATCCCTAAAATATGAACTAGGTATCTTAAATTTCCGTTCTCACCTCAACTTCCCTGAGGAAGGTGTATTTTAAGCACCTGGACTACTAGATATAATTTTCAAAATGACGGGATCTCTAAAATATAAACCAGGTATCCTTTATTTCAGTTCTCAGCATTATTTCCATGAGTAAGTTGTTTTTTTGTCAGTTGGACTACTAAATATAATATTTCCAAAATGACGGGATCTCTAGAATATGAACTAGGTATCTTGATTTTCAGTTCTCAGCTTAAGTTCCCTAAGTAAGATGTTTTTTAAGCACCTGGACCACTAGAAATAATTTTCAAACTGACGGGATATCTAAAATATGAACTAGTTATCTTAAATTTCCGTTCTCAGCTCAACTTCCCTGAGGAAGGTGTATGTTAAGCACCTGGACTACTAGATATAATATTCAAAATGACGGGATCTCTAAAATATGAACTAGGTATCTTAAATTTCCGTTCTCAGCTCAACTTCCCTGAGGAAGGTGTATTTTAAGCACCTGGACTACTAAATATAATTTTCAAAATGACGGGATCTCTAAAATATAAACCAGGTATCCTTAATTTTCAGTTCTCAGCTTAATGTCCCTGAGGAAGATGTTTTTTAAGCACTTGGACTACTAAATATAATTTTCAAAATGACAGGATCTCTAAAATATAAACCAGGTATCTTAAATTTCCGTTTTCATCTTAAGTTCCCTGAGAAAGATGTTTTTTAAGCACCTGGACTACTGAATATAATTTTCAAAATGACGGGATCTCTAAAATATGAACTATGTATCTTGATATTTCATTTCTCAGCTGAAGTTTCCAAGAAAGATGTTTTTTAAGCACCTGGACTACTAGATATAATTTTCAAAAATGACGGGATCCCTAAAATATGAACTAGGTATCTTAATTTTCAGTTCTCAGCTTAAGTTCCCTGAGAAAGATGTTTATTAAGCACCTGGACTACTAAATATAATTTTCCAAAATGACGGGATCTCTAAAATATGAACTAGGTATCTTATATTTCAGTTCTCAGTTTAAGTTCCCTGAGAAAGATGTTTTTTAAGCACCTGGACTACTAGATATAATTTTCAAAATGACGGGATCTCTAAAATATGAACTAGGTATCTTAATTATCAGTTCTCAGTTTAAGTTCCCTGAGAAAGATGTTTTTTAAGCACCTGGACTAGTAAATATAATTTTCAAAATGACGGGATCTCTAAAATATGAACTAGGTATCTTAAATTTCATTTCTCAGCTCATGTTCCCTAAGGAAGATGTTTTTTAAGCACCTGGACTACTAGATATAATTTTCAAAATGACGGGATCTCTAAAATATGAACTAGGTATCTTAATTTTCAGTTCTCAGATTAAGTTCAAGAAGAAAGATGTTTTTTAAGCACCTGGACTACTAGATATAATTTTCAAAATGACGGGATCCCTAAAATATGAACTAGGTATCTTAATTTTCAGTTCTCAGCTTAAGTTCCCTGAGAAAGATGTTTTTTAAGCACCTGGACTACTAAATATAATTTTCCAAATGACGGGATCTCTAAAATATGAACTAGGTATCTTATATTTCAGTTCTCAGCTTAAGTTCCCTGAGAAAGATGTTTTTTAAGCACCTAGACTAGTAGATATAATTTTCAAAATGACGTGATCTCTAAAATATGAACTAGGTATCTTAATTTTCAGTTCTCAGCTTAAGTTCCCTGAGGAAGATGTTTATTAAGCACCTGGACTACTAAATTTAATTTCCAAATGACGGGATCTCTGGAATATGAACTAGGTATCTTGATTTTCAGTGCTCAGCTTAAGTTCCCTAAGGAAGATGTTTTTTAAGCACCTGGACTACTAGACATAATTTTCAAACTGACGGGATATCTAAAATATGAACTAGGTATTTTAGTTTTCTGTTCTCAGCTTAAGTTCCCTGAGAAAGATGTTTTTTTTTGACCTGTGGACTACTATATATATTTTTCCAAATGACGGGATCTCTAAAATATGAACTAGGTATCTTAATTTTCAGTTCTCAGCTTAAGTTCCCTGAGCAAGATGTTTTTTAAGCACCTGGACTACTAGATATAATTTTCAAAATGACGGGATCTCTAAAATATGAACTAGGTACCTTAAATTTCATTTCTCAGCTCATGTTCCCTAAGGAAGATGTTTTTTAAGCACCTGGACTACTAAATATAATTTTCAAAATGACGGGATCTCTATAATATGATCTAGGTATCTTAATTATCAGTTCTCAGTTTAAGTTCCCTGAGAAAGATGTTTTTTAAGCACCTGGACTACTAGATATAATTTTCAAAATGACGGGATTTCTAAAATATGAACAAGGTATCTTAATTTTCTGTTCTCAGCTTAAGTTGCCTGAGAAAGATGTTTTTCAAGCACCTGGGCTACTAAATATAATTTCCAATATGACTGGATCTCTAGAATATGAACTAGGTATCTTGATTTTCAGTTCTCAGCTTAAGTTCCCTAAGTAAGATAAGTTTTTTAAGCACCTGGACTACTAGATATAATTTTCAAAATGACGGGATATCTAAAATATGAACTAGGTATCTTATATTTCAGTTCTCAGCTTAAGTTCCCTGAGAAAGATGTTTTTTAAGCACCTGGATTACTAAATATTTTTCAAAATGACGGGATCTCTAAAATAATAACTCGTTATCTTAATTTTCATTTCTCAGATTAAGTTCACTGAGAAAGATGTTTTCTAAGCACCTGGACTACTAGATATAATTTTAAAAATGACGGGCTATCTAAAATATGAACTAGGTATCTTAATTTTCTGTTCTCAGCTTAAGTTCCCTGAGAAAGATGTTTTTTAAGCACCTGGACTACTAGATATAATTTTCAAAATGACGGGATCTCTAAAATAAGAACTAGGTATCTTAATTTTCAGTTCTCAGCTTAACTTCCCTGAGAAAGATGTTTTTTAAGCACCTGGACTACTAAATATAGTTTTCAAAATGACGGTTTCTAAAAAATATGAACTAGGTATCTTAATTTTCTGTTCTCAGCTTAACTTCCCTTAGAAAGATTTTTTTTAAGCACCTGCACTGCTATATATAATTTTCAAAACGACTGGATCTCTAAAATATGAACTAGGTATCTTAATTATCAGTTTTCAGTTTAAGTTCCCTGAGAAAGATGTTTTTTAAGCACCTGGACTACTAGATATAGTTTTCAAAATGACCGGATCTCTATAATATGAACTAGGTATATTAATTTTCAGTTCTCGGCTTTAGTTCCCTGAAAAAAGATGTTTTTTAAGCACCTGGACTACTAGATATAATTTTCAAATTGACGGGATATCTAAAATATGAACTAGGTATCTTATATTTCAGTTCTCAGCTTAAGTGCCCTGAGAAAGGTGTTTTTTAAGCAGCTGGACTAACTAAATATAATTTTGAAAATGACGGGATCTCTAAAATATAAACCAGGTATCCTTAATTTCAGTTCTCAGCATAAGTTCCATGAGGAAGATGTATTTTTGACACTTGGACTACTAAATATAATTTTCAAAATGACGGGATCTCTAAAATATGAACTAGGTATCTTGAAGTTTCGTTTCTCAGCTTAAGTTCTCTAAGGAAGATGTTTTTTTAAGCACCTGGACTACTAGATATAGTTTTCAAAATGACGGGATCTCTATAATATAAACAAGGTATCTTAATTTTCAGTTCTCAGCTTAAGTTCCCTGTGAAAGATGTTTTTTAAGCACCTGGACTACTAGATATCATTTTCAAAATGACGGGATCTCTAAAATATGAACTAGGTATCTTATATTTCAGTTCTCAGCTTAAGTGCCCTGAGAAAGATGTTTTTTAAGCACCTGGACTACTAAATATAATTTTCAAAATGACGGGATCTCTAAAATATGAACTAGGTATCCTAATTTTCAGTTCTCGGCTTAAGTACCCTGAGAAACATGTTTTTTAAGCACCTGGACTACTAAATATAATTTTCAAAATGACGGGATCTCTAAAATATGAACGAGGTATCTTAAATTTCCGTTCTCAGCTCAACTTCCCTGAGGAAGGTGTATTTTAAGCACCTGGACTACTAGATATAATATTCAAAATGACGGGATCTCTAAAATATGAACTAGGTATCTTAAATTTCCGTTCTCAGCTCAACTTCCCTGAGGAAGGTGTATTTTAAGCACCTGGACTACTAAATATAATTTTCAAAATGACGGGATCTCTAAAATATAAACCAGGTATCTTAAATTTCCGTTTTCATCTTAAGTTCCCTGAGAAAGATGTTTTTTAAGCACCTGCACTTCTAGATATAATTTTCTAAATGACGGGATCTCTTAAATATGAACTAGGTATCTTAATTAGCAGTTCTCATCTTAAGTTCCCCTGAGAAAAGATGTTTTTTAAGCACCTGTGCACTGCTAGATATAATTTTCAAAATGCGGGATCTCTAAAATATGAATCTAGGTATCTTATATTTCAGTTCTCAGCTTAAGTTCCCTGAGGAAGATGTTTTTTAAGCACCTGCACTACTAGATATAATTCTCAAAATGACGGGATCTCTAAACTATGAACTAGGGAATCTTAAATTTCAGTTCTCATCTTAAGTTCCCTGAGAAAGATGTTTTTTTAAGCACCTGGACTACTAGATATAATTTTCAAATGACGGGATCTCTAAAATATGAACTAGGTATCTTATATTTCAGTTCTCAGCTTAAGTTCCCTGAGGAAGGGGTGTATTTTAAGCACCTGGACTACTAGATATAATTTTCAAAATGACGGGATCTCTAAAAATAAGAACTAGGTATCTTAATTTTCAGTTCTGACCTTAAGTTCCCGAAGAAAGATGTTTTAAGCACCTGGACTACTAGATATAATTTTCAAAATGACGGGATCCCTAAAATATGAACTAGGTATCTTAAATTTCAGTTCTCATCTTAAGTTCCCTGAGAAAGATGTTTTTTAAGCACCTGGACTACTAGATATAATTTTCAAAATGACGGGATCTCTAAAATATGAACTAGGTATCTTATATTTCAGTTCTCAGCTTAAGTTCCCTGAGGAAGATGTATTTTAAGCACCTGGACTACTAGATATAATTTTCAAAATGAAGGGATCTCTAAAATAAGAACTAGGTATCTTAATTTTCAGTTCTGACCTTAAGTTCCCGAAGAAAGATGTTTTTTAAGCACCTGGACTACTAGATATAATTTTCAAAATGACGGGATCTCTAAAATATGAACTAGGTATCTTAAATTTCATTTCTCAGATTAAGTTCCCTAAGGAAGATGTTTTTAAGCACCTGGTCTACTAAATATAATTTTCAAAATGACGGGATCTCTATAATATGATCTAGGTATCTTAATTATCAGTTCTCAGTTTAAGTTCCCTGAGAAGGATGTTTTTTAAGCACCTGGACTACTAGATATAATTTTCAAAATGACGGGATCTCTAAAATATGAACAAGGTATCTTAATTTTCTGTTCTCAGTTTAAGTTGCCTGAGAAAGATGTTTTTTAATCACCTGGACTACTAAATATAATTTTCAAAATGACGGGATCTCTAAAATATGAACTAGGTATCTTAATTTTCAGTTCTCAGCTCAAGGTCCCTAAGTAAGATGTTTTTTAAGCACCTGGACTACTAGATATAATTTTCAAAATGACGGGATATCTAAAATATGAACTAGGTATCTTATATTTCAGTTCTCAGCTTAAGTTCCCTGAGAAAGATGTTTTTTAAGCACCTGGATTACTAAATATTTTTCAAAATGACGGGATCTCTAAAATATGAACTAGGTATCTTAATTTTCAGTTCTCAGATTAAGTTCACTGAGAAAGATGTTTTCTAAGCACCTGGACTACTAGATATAATTTCCAAAATGACGGGATCTCTAAAATATGAACTAGGTATCTTGGTTTTTAGTTCTCAGCTTAAGTTCCATGAGGAAGATGTTTTTTGAGCACCTGGACTACTAGATATAATTTTCAAAATGACGGGATCTCTAAAATAAGCACTAGGTATCTTAATTTTTCTGTTCTCAGCTTAAGTTCCCTGAGAAAGATGTTTTTTAAGCACCTGGATTACTAAATATTTTTCAAAATGACGGGATCTCTAAAATATGAACTAGGTATCTTAATTTTCAGTTCTCAGCTTAAGTTCCTTAAGTAAGATGTTTTTTAAGCACCTGGACTACTAGATATAATTTCCAAAATGACGGGATCTCTAAAATATGAACTAGGTATCTTAATTAGCAGTTCTCAGTTTAAGTTCCCTGAGAAAGATGTTTTTTAAGCACCTGGACTACTAAATATAATTTTCAAAATGACGGGATCTCTAAAATATGAACCAGGTATCTTAAATTTTCGTTCTCAGCTCAACTTCCCTGAGGAAGGTGTATTTTAAGCACCTGGACTACTAAATATAATTTTCAAAATTACAGGATCTCTAAAATATGAACTAGGTATCTTAAATTTCCGTTCTCAGCTCAACTTCCCTGAGGAAGGTGTATTTTAAGCACCTGGACTACTAAATATAATTTTCAAAATGACAGGATCTCTAAAATATGAACTAGGTATCTTAAGTTTCGTTTCTCAGCTTAAGTTCTCTAAGAAAGATGTTTTTTAAGCACCTGGACTACTAGATATAGTTTTCAAAATGACGGGATCTCTAAAATATGAACTAGGTATATTAATTTTCAGTTCTCGGCTTTAGTTCCCTGAGAAAGATGTTTTTTAAGCACCTGGACTACTAGATATAATTTTCAAATTGACGGGATATCTAAAATATGAACTAGGTATCTTATATTTCAGTTCTCAGCTTAAGTGCCCTGAGAAAGGTGTTTTTTAAGCAGCTGGACTACTAAATATAATTTTGAAAATGACGGGATCTCTAAAATATGAACTAGGTATCCTAATTTTCAGTTCTCGGCTTAAGTACCCTGAGAAACATGTTTTTTAAGCACCTGGACTACTAAATATAATTTTCAAAATGACGGGATCTCTAAAATATGAACTAGGTATCTTGATTTTCATTTCTCAGCTTCAGTTTCCGAAGAAAGATGTTTTTTAAGCACCTGGACTACTAGATATAATTTCCAAAATGACGGGATCTCTAAAATATGAACTAGGTATCTTGGTTTTTAGTTCTCAGCTTAAGTTCCATGAGGAAGATGTATTTTTGACACTTGGACTACTAAATATAATTTTCAAAATTACAGGATCTCTAAAATATGAACTAGGTATCTTAAATTTCTGTTCTCAGCTCAACTTCCCTGAGGAAGGTGTATGTTAAGCACCTGGACTACTAGATATAATATTCAAAATGACGGGATCTCTAAAATATGAACTAGGTATCTTAAATTTCCGTTCTCAGCTCAACTTCCCTGAGGAAGGTGTATTTTAAGCACCTGGACTACTAAATATAATTTTCAAAATGACGGGATCTCTAAAATATAAACCAGGTATCCTTAATTTCAGTTCTCAGCTTAAGTTCCATGAGGAAGATATATTTTTGACACTTGGACTACTAAATATAATTTTCAAAATGACAGGATCTCTAAAATATAAACCAGGTATCTTAAATTTCCGTTTTCATCTTAAGTTCCCTGAGAAAGATGTTTTTTAAGCACCTGCACTGCTAGATATAATTTTGAAAATGACGGGATCTCTAAAATATGAACTAGGTATCCTAATTTTCAGTTCTCGGCTTAAGTACCCTGAGAAACATGTTTTCTAAGCACCTGGACTACTAAATATAATTTACAAAATGACGGGATCTCTAAAATATGAACTAGGTATCTTAATTTTCTGTTCTCAGATTAAGTTCCCTGAGAAAGATGTTTTTTAAGCACCTGGACTATTAGATATAATTTTCAAAATGACGGGATCTCTAAAATAAGAACTAGGTATCTTAATTTTCTGTTCTCAGATTAAGTTCCCTGAGAAAGATGTTTTTAAGCACCTGCATTACTAAATGTAATTTTCAAAATGACGGTATCTATAAAATATTAACTAGGTATCTTAATTTTCAGTTGTCAGCTTAACTTCCCTTAGAAATATTTTTTTTAAGCACCTGCACTGCTAGTTATAATTTTCAAAACGACTGGATCTCTAAAATATGAACTAGTTATCTTAATTAGCAGTTCTCAGTTTAAGTTCCCTGAGAAAGATGTTTTTTAAGCACCTGGACTACTAAATATAATTTTCAAAATGACGGGATCTCTAAAATATGAACTAGGTATCTTAAATTTTCGTTCTCAGCTCAACTTCCCTGAGGAAGGTGTATTTTAAGCACCTGGACTACTAGATATAATTTACAAAATGACAGGATCTCTAAAATATGAACTAGGTATCTTAAATTTCCGTTCTCAGCTCAACTTCCCTGAGGAAGGTGTATTTTAAGCACCTGGACTACTAAATATAATTTTCAAAATGACAGGATCTCTAAAATATGAACTAGGTATCTTAAGTTTCGTTTCTCAGCTTAAGTTCTCTAAGGAAGATGTTTTTTAAGCACCTGGACTACTAGATATAGTTTTCAAAATGACGGGATCTCTAAAATATGAACTAGGTATATTAATTTTCAGTTCTCGGCTTTAGTTCCCTGAGAAAGATGTTTTTTAAGCACCTGGACTACTAGATATAATTTTCAAATTGACGGGATATCTAAAATATGAACTAGGTATCTTATATTTCAGTTCTCAGCTTAAGTGCCCTGAGAAAGGTGTTTTTTAAGCAGCTGGACTACTAAATATAATTTTGAAAATGACGGGATCTCTAAAATATGAACTAGGTATCCTAATTTTCAGTTCTCGGCTTAAGTACCCTGAGAAACATGTTTTTTAAGCACCTGGACTACTAAATATAATTTTCAAAATGACGGGATCTCTAAAATATGAACTAGGTATCTTGATTTTCATTTCTCAGCTTCAGTTACAGAAGTAAGATGTTTTTTAAGCACCTGGACTACTAGATATAATTTCCAAAATGACGGGATCTCTAAAATATGAACTAGGTATCTTGGTTTTTAGTTCTCAGCTTAAGTTCCATGAGGAAGATGTATTTTTGACACTTGGACTACTAAATATAATTTTCAAAATTACAGGATCTCTAAAATATGAACTAGGTATCTTAAATTTCTGTTCTCAGCTCAACTTCCCTGAGGAAGGTGTATGTTAAGCACCTGGACTACTAGATATAATATTCAAAATGACGGGATCTCTAAAATATGAACTAGGTATCTTAAATTTCTGTTCTCAGCTCAACTTCCCTGAGGAAGGTGTATGTTAAGCACCTGGACTACTAGATATAATATTCAAAATGACGGGATCTCTAAAATATAAACCAGGTATCCTTAATTTCAGTTCTCAGCTTAAGTTCCATGAGGAAGATATATTTTTGACACTTGGACTACTAAATATAATTTTCAAAATGACAGGATCTCTAAAATATAAACCAGGTATCTTAAATTTCCGTTTTCATCTTAAGTTCCCTGAGAAAGATGTTTTTTAAGCACCTGCACTGCTAGATATAATTTTCAAAATGACGGGATCTCTAAAATATGAACTAGGTATCTTAATTAGCAGTTCTCATCTTAAGTTCCCTGAGAAAGATTTTTTTTAAGCACCTGCACTTCTAGATATAATTTTCTAAATGACGGGATCTCTAAAATATGAACAAGGTATCTTAATTTTCAGTTCTCAGCTTAAGTTCCCTGTGAAAGATGTTTTTTAAGCACCTGGACTACTAGATATCATTTTCAAAATGACGGGATCTCTAAAATATGAACTAGGTATCTTAATTTTCTGTTCTCAGCTTAAGTTGCCTGAGAAAGATGTTTTTTAAGCACCTGCATTACTAAATGTAATTTTCAAAATGACGGGATCTCTAAAATATTAACTAGTTATATTAATTTTCAGTTCTCAGCTTAACTTCCCTGAGAAAGATGTTTTTTAAGCACCTGCACTGCTAGATATAATTTTCAAAACGACTGGATCTCTAAAATATGAACTAGGTATCTTAATTATCAGTTCTCAGTTTAAGTTCCCTGAGAAAGATGTTTTTTAAGCACCTGGACTACTAAATATAATTTTCAAAATGACGGGATCTCTAAAATATGAACTAGGTATCTTAATTTTCAGTTCTCAGCTTAAGTTCCCTGAGGAAGGTGTATTTTAGGCGCTTGGACTACTAGATATAATTTTCAAAATGAGGGGATCTCTAAAATAAGAACTAGGTATCTTTATTTTCAGTTCTGAGCTTAAGTTCCCGAAGAAAGATGTTTTTTAAGCACCTGGACTACTAAATATAATTTTCCAAATGACGGGATCTCTAAAATATGAACTAGGTATCTTATATTTCAGTTCTCAGCTTAAGTTCCCTGAGAAAGATGTTTTTTAAGCACCTGGACTACTAGATATAATTTTCAAAATGACGGGATCTCTAAAATACGAACTAGGTATCTTAATTATCAGTTCTCAGTTTAAGTTCTCTGAGAAAGTTGTTTTTAAGCACCTGGACTAGTAAATATAATTTTCAAAATGACGGGATCTCTAAAATATGAACTAGGTATCTTATATTTCAGTTCTCAGCTTAAGTGCCCTGAGGAAGATGTTTATTAAGCACCTGGACTACTAAATATAATTTCCAAAATGACGGGATCTCTAGAATATGAACTAGGTATCTTGATTTTCAGTTCTCAGCTTAAGTTCCCTAAGTAAGATGTATTTTAAGCACCTGGACCACAAGAAATAATTTAAAAACTGACGGGATATCTAAAATATGAACTAGGTATCTTAATTTTCAGTTCTCAGCTTAACTTCCCTGAGAAAGATGTTTTTTAAGCACCTGCACTGCTAGATATAATTTTCAAAACGACTGGATCTCTAAAATATGAACTAGTTATCTTAAATTTCCGTTCTCAGCTCAACTTCCCTGAGGAAGGTGTATTTTAAGCACCTGGACTACTAGATATAATATTCAAAATGACGGGATCTCTAAAATATGAACTAGGTATCTTAAATTTCCGTTCTCAGCTCAACTTCCCTGAGGAAGGTGTATTTTAAGCACCTGGACTACTAGATATAATTTTCAAAATGACGGGATCTCTAAAATATAAACCAGGTATCCTTAATTTCAGTTCTCAGCTTAAGTTCCATGAGGAAGATATATTTTTGACACTTGGACTACTAAATATAATTTTCAAAATGACAGGATCTCTAAAATATAAACCAGGTATCTTAAATTTCCGTTTTCATCTTAAGTTCCCTGAGAAAGATGTTTTTTAAGCACCTGCACTGCTAGATATAATTTTCAAAATGACGGGATCTCTTAAATATGAACTAGGTATCTTAATTAGCAGTTCTCATCTTAAGTTCCCTGAGAAAGATGTTTTTTAAGCACCTGCTCTGCTAGATATAATTTTCAAAATGACGGGATCTCTAAAATATGAACTAGATATCTTAATTTTCAGTTCTCAGCTTAAGTTCCCGGAGAAAGATGTTTTTTAATCACCTGGACTACTAGATATAATTTTCAAAATGCGGGATCTCTAAAATATGAACTAGGTATCTTATATTTCAGTTCTCAGCTTAAGTTCCCTGAGGAAGATGTTTTTTAAGCACCTGCACTACTAGATATAATTCTCAAAATGACGGGATCTCTAAACTATGAACTAGGTATCTTAAATTTCAGTTCTCATCTTAAGTTCCCTGAGAAAGATGTTTTTTAAGCACCTGGACTACTAGATATAATTTTCAAAATGACGGGATCTCTAAAATATGAACTAGGTATCTTATATTTCAGTTCTCAGCTTAAGTTCCCTGAGGAAGGTGTATTTTAAGCACCTGGACTACTAGATATAATTTTCAAAATGACGGGATCTCTAAAATAAGAACTAGGTATCTTAATTTTCAGTTCTGAGCTTAAGTTCCCGAAGAAAGATGTTTTTTAAGCACCTGGACTACTAGATATAATTTTCAAAATGACGGGATCCCTAAAATATGAACTAGGTATCTTAATTTTCAGTTCTCAGCTTAAGTTCCCGAGAAAGATGTTTTTTAAGCACCTGGACTACTAAATATAATTTTCCAAATGACAGGATCTCTAAAATATGAACTAGGTATCTTATATTTCAGTTCTCAGCTTAAGTTCCCTGGAGAAAGATGTTTTTTAAGCACCTGGACTCACTAAGATATAATTTTTCAAAATGACGGGATTCCTCTAAAACATGAACTAGGTATCTTAATTATCAGTTCTCAGTTTAAGTTCTCTGAGAAAGATGTTTTTTAAGCACCTGGACTAGTAAATATAATTTTCAAAATGACGGGATCTCTAAAATATGAACTAGGTATCTTATATTTCAGTTCTCAGCTTAAGTGCCCTGAGGAAGATGTTTATTAAGCACCTGGACTACTAAATATAATATTTCAAAAATGACGGGATCTCTAAAATATGAACTAGGTATCTTGATTTTCAGTTCTCAGCTTAAGTTCCTTAAGTAAGATGTTTTTTAAGCACCTGGACTACTAGAAATAATTTTCAAACTGACGGGATATCTAAAATATGAACTGGGTATCTTAAATTTCAGTTCTCACCTCAACTTCCCTGAGGAAGGTGTATTTTAAGCACCTGGACTACTAGATATAATTTTCAAAATGACGGGATCTCTAAAATAGGAACTAGGTATCTTAATTTTCAGTTCTGAGCTTAAGTTCCCGAAAGAAAGATGTTTTTTAAGCACCTGGACTACTAGATATAATTTTCAAAATGACGGGATCCCTAAAATATGAACTAGGTATCTTAATTTTTCAGTTCTCAGCTTAAGTTCCCGGAGAAAGATGTTTTTTAAGCACCTGGACTACTGAGATATAATTTTTCAAAATGCGGGATCTCTCAAATATGAACTAGGTATCTTATATTTCAGTTCTCAGCTTAAGTTCCCTGGAGGAAGATGTTTTTTAAAGCCACCTGCACTACTAGATATAATTCTCAAAATGACGGGATCTCTAAACTATGAACTAGGAATCTTAAATTTTCAGTTCTCATCTTAAGTTCCCTGAGAAAGATGTTTTTTAAGCACCTGGACTACTAGATATAATTTTCAAAATGATTACGGGATCTGTAAAATATGATCTATGTATCTTAAATTTCATTTCTCATCTTAAGTTCCCTGAGAAAGTTGTTTTTTAAGCACCTGGACTACTAAATATAATTTTCAAAATGACGGGATCTCTAAAATATGAACTAGGTATCTTTATTTTCAGTTCTCAGCTTAAGTTCCCTGAGGAAGATGTATTTTAGGCGCTTGGACTACTAGATATAATTTTCAAAATGAGGGGATCTCTAAAATAAGAACTAGGTATCTTTATTTTCAGTTCTGAGCTTAAGTTCCCGAAGAAAGATGTTTTTTTAAGCACCTGGACTACTAAATATAATTTTCCAAATGACGGGATCTCTAAAATATGAACTAGGTATCTTATATTTCAGTTCTCAGCTTAAGTTCCCTGAGAAAGATGTTTTTTAAGCACCTGGACTACTAGATATAATTTTCAAAAT